>CAJPVJ010004048.1:0-10094 GCA_905397405.1 Oppiella nova | reverse complement strand
CTTCAGATATTTGATTCATTAAAACGTTTGACTATTTTATGGTTAGACGGAAACCTATTGACCGGTTTGCCTAATGATGTCTTTTCTAGTCTACAGAATTTGGAAACTTTGTAAGTCTTAATATTTTGATTATACAATAAATATAATATTAGAAAGTTTTATAACAATGTCTTTATAGGTCTTTATCTAGAAATCAGATACAATACGTGTCGGAAGATATATTCTGGGGACTCGACTCTGTCAGATCAATGTGAGTCTAGTGTGTTGTCAATGATTTATACATTTATATCGTATTAAAGACATAGAAACCTACCCAAACATTCACTACAATTCTATACTAATATCAGAAGTAGTAATTTACAAATAGAAAAACAATATTTAAGATTATAATCTTCTGAAATGATCTAAAATTTAGATTCCAAATGCTTCTATAAATAAATATTTTAGCTTGAAACTATATGTTTTGAATTGTGTTGGAAGTTGATTTGGTAACTTATTAATAATTGTATTCCTACTTATTTTAATTAATTAATATACATAACAATTTGTTTACTATAATGATTATAATTATACCGGTATTAAGTACCTAAACAATGTTAGCTATTATACAGCTATGTTCTAGAAAATTTTATATTATTATTTATACATTTATATCGGCTAATAAATGCAGTATGAATTGTATTACTTATTTAATAATAACTGTTTAATTTATGTCATTTAATATACAGATCATTGGCAGCAAACTCCATGTCATATGTAGGAGAGGGCACATTCGGTGACATAAAATCATTATTTAAGCTGTATGTACAGTAAAACATTGCATACATTCAATTCAATTCAGTTTAATATAAATGGAAATATAGTATACTTTTATTTTTTATTACCAAATTCTTGTAGTGATTTAAGCAATAATCAAATCCATACGTTTGGTCCAAATTCATTCGCAAAGCTTTACAACATTGAATCGCTGTAAGACAAATATATATAAGTACAATATTAATCTTGTATAAAAATAAATGAGATGTATTTCCCTCCCATAAACTCCCAGTGATCTCAGAAGGAATCCATTCCGTAAGTTTCCCACAGGAATATTCGACAACTTGACTTCACTCACACATATGTAAGCCATCGTAACATTGTTTGCCATTTATTATATTATTTATTTTTATGATATCTATTATTGAATTCTTATCAGTTAATTGATCTCGATTTTATACAATAGGAGAAAATGTGTTTAATTTTTTTATGTCAGAATTTTTAATTAAAAAAATATTTTATTTATTGATTATATTCATGTTATTTAGTAATTTATATTTTAGAATTCAATTCATTTTTTGCTTAGTATAGGATTCATAATCTAATAAAAATATTTTATCATATTTTTCACTCAAATACTATAATAATTTTATTTAGAAATTCAATTTAATTTTCACTTATATTACTTGAAACTTAAATGACACAAAGGGTCTAGAATTTTATACCTATATTATTGAAATATTCAATTCAATTTTCAATTCAAATTAATTTATTTCATTTTATTCAAATATTGTACCAAGTTAGTATATTTTACCGTTTTATTCACAACATTAATACTCTACTATAAATCAATTGTGTATTTCTTGTGGACAGTTATTTCGATGACTTTAAGCTATGCTCGTATGCAATGCACGTCAGAATATGTGAGCCCAGAAGCGATGGGATCAGTAGTTTCCAGCACCTGTTGGATAACGTGGTGCTCAGAGTGAGCGTATGGATTGTGGCACTGGTAGCCTGTGGCGGAAATCTATTCGTACTAATTGGCAGAATGATGATGCATGAGATGAATGAAGTATGAGTTCCCCGACCTTTCCATACTAGTAATCCACTGTACAATCAATACACAAATCAACACCAAATTACAATAAAAAATAATTATTTATTTTTGTTTTATAAACTGATTAATAAATATATAAAATTACAAAAATTAAATTCAGTTATATTTTTCCAATAAGAATTCATTAATTTATTGTCATTTTATTTTGAGTCAAAAACAAAATAACATAAAAACTTTTCAATTGATTTGTGAATTGAGAAAACAATTCCTAAAGTTTTTTTTGAGTACCAATTGAAACCATTGAGTCCAACCCCTCATGTATATCACCCACGTATAGGTGCACTCGTTTTTCATCAAGAATCTGGCACTGGCCGACCTACTCATGAGTTTATACCTATTCATAATCGCATACCACGACAACCTCTTCAGAGGCGAATACATTAGACATGAGGAACGGTGGAGAGGGAGCTGGGAGTGCAACCTGTGTGTCTGGCACTGGCCGACCTACTCATGAGTTTATACCTATTCATAATCGCATACCACGACAACCTCTTCAGAGGCGAATACATTAGACATGAGGAACGGTGGAGAGGGAGCTGGGAGTGCAACCTGTGTGGCCTACTCAGCACCATCAGCAGCGAGGCCTCGGTGTTCACACTAACCATCATTACGATCGACAGATATCTATCGGTTTTGTATCCGTTTAGTCTTAAACGGCGCACAAAAACCTTTGCCATGCTATCGATGGGCGCCGTATGGATTGTGGCCATACTATTGGCTATCTTACCACTTCTGGACAGTCAGATATTCGGGGACGAGTTCTATGGGAGTAATGGTGTCTGTCTGGCGCTTCAGATACACGACCCGTACAGCAAGGGTTGGGAGTATTCGTTATTCTTGTTCTGTGGCATCAATTCTGTAGCGTTTGCTTTCATTACAGTAAGTATTTTGCGATTATGTACTGTATTTTATTTGATTCAATGGTCTGTTTGCTCGCAAAGTACGCCTACATTAGTATGTCGTCGACGATCACGAGCTCTGCCGTCGGTTTGCGGACAACACAGCAAAAACAGGACCGAAATATCGCCAAAAGATGCGGTTTTATTGTGGCCACAGATTGCTTGTGTTGGATGCCTATTGTGGTGATCAAAGTGCTGGCACTGGCGGGTATAACTCGTTTGCTGAGACATCATAAACCTTAATAATATAGAGAATATTCTGTGATTTATTCATCTTATAGGTGTTCCCATCAATGACTCGCTTTACGCAGTGATCGCCATATTCTTACTGCCCGTCAATTCTGGTAAGAAATTTGATTTTTATAAAGTTATACAGAATTCTGTAATGAGTTCATTGGCACTAACTTTGTATGATATGCTAATCCTATTAGACTATACGATAAATATATACAAATCACATGAGAAAACATACGATAAGATCACGAGTCGAGACTTTTGTGATGTACTCATTGGCTCTAAACGGGAGGCCATTATTGAGAACAGGGAGTCGGCACAGTATTATACGGATGAAAATCTGACCAGCGTAATGTTGGATTTGTTTTTAGGTATTTAAAAAATATTTTCTGCATTCAAAACTCAACAGATTTTCTATACATAGCTGGAACTGAAACATCAAATTCAACATTTCTATGGATGGTTTTATTGATGACATATTACCCGGATATAACAATGTTAATAATTATTACAGATTTATGAACATGTGTCAGTGATACGAATTCAATCAGTAACATAAATTAAAAGTGTTATAATATCTTAAACAAAAAATGTAATGAAGGTGTCATTTATATTTTAGTGTAATAAATTATCATTTCAAAAAAGTTCATTTAAATTAGCAAAAATATTAGAAAAATATTTTATTAAAGGTATATAATTGAAATAATAAATCTGTTTTAGATTAATCTAAAAATTAATATAAGTTTAATGTACTTTGCAAATAAATTAGAATCTAGTTTAAAGCTAATTAATTTTTAATCTGTTGTGTTTCATATGCGAACGGACCAAATGTCCGGCCGATAGGGCAGACATTGCCGAGAGTTCAGCGGCCAATACAGTGGCGCACACTATGGCCGCCAATTCACTCGCATTACAGCCCGCTATATCAGACGCACCCCTCACTCCCAATAGCTATACATATAATATATTTATTTAATTTATAAATTGCTATTTATTTTAAAATCATACGTTATTAACCTCAAGACAAGCCCCCTGTGGCTGGAGTACAGTTCCCCCGCCTATAGTCCCCACTTCAATGGACGGCATCGTACACGACACGTGCAGATCATTACCAATCACTTTCATCAGTGTTATGCAATGCAGGGTCCTATTAGGATTAAAAATATTTAATATTAGTTTATTTTACTAAAACAATCAACACATACCTGTCCACATGCTATATAAACGGCGGCCACAATGTTAGCCGAGTGGGCGTTATTGCCGCCCAAAGTGCCCGCAACTGCTGATCCGATCAGGTTTTTATAGCTTATTATTATTTTATAGCTAATTTCTATTGATATCAGTGATATGTACTCAAGTAATACAAAATATTTGTTTTGCAATTTTGATTTGAAATTATTTATTATGAAATGATCAATGATTATGATATGAAATGTTTTATTTAAAAATTAATTTACCAATGTTTGAAGAACTTTAAATATAATTTTAGCACTACAATTTAATATAAAAACTATTTTAAAATGTAATTAGTTTATATACAGTAATCTATATAAAGATTTAAACATTAACTTACAATGGGGTGTCACTCGCTGTACAACTCTTATTAAATTAGAACCTGCATGATTATATAGTTTAACCATGTTAAATTAAGAATATCGCGGTCCGGTAATCTATGTGAAGGTGGTATGGTCATAATCCAGTGGTCAATTTTCCGATAATCGCACAATTTTCAAAGTTTTTATATGCATTATTCACTTTTTTACATTACTCATACTATAAAAGTGAGTCTTAAAATAATGTATGAATTCACATCAAATATCTATTGAGTTTGTATAGAGCGTTATAGGAATATCGGAAACTTGACCACTGGATTATGACCATACCACCTTCACATAGATTACCGGACCGCGATATTCTTAATTTAACATGGTTAAACTATATAATCATGCAGGTTTTAAATTTATAAGAGTTGTACAGCGAGTGACACCCCATAGTTAACTTACTTTAATTTTCTCCTTTTCCACTCTTTGAGCCAAATCTTCAATTATTGTCACAAAATTATCGACAATTTTCTGGAACTGTTGTGTCTCTGAAATTATTTTACATATGAAATGATAATTATTTATTAAAATTATAAAATTTCATGAAAAACATGAACTACTGATTACTTTCAGTGAATTCTGTGCTTTCATTCTTCAACTCAATGGTCTTATCAGACAATTCCGGATCTATTATACGGATTCTGTTGGACTCGTCTATGTATAGACCGGCGCTCATCAACACATTCTTTGATTACTTTCAGTGAATTCTGTGCTTTCATTCTTCAACTCAATGGTCTTATCAGACAATTCCGGATCTATTATACGGATTCTGTTGGACTCGTCTATGTATAGACCGGCGCTCATCAACACATTCTTGTCATTCATTATTAAATCTTATTTATAAAAATTAAATCATAAAATCTGTGGTAAAATTTACAAATTAACAAAATTTTCTAACACAAAATATGGTTTTGTGATGTTTTTACATGATATACGGAAACCATAGAAACAGTACTTCAGTACTATTTGAATCTAAAATACGGGCGAACGAAGTAATGCATGGATTCTGTCATATATTTCATACGAGAATAGCTGTAGTGTTGTCCGCATAGGCTGTCACCAAAATATACACACTTTTTGGGCATTTTATACACATTTAATTCATTAAACAGTACATCACTTCACACTATAATTTACATTAATTTACAGCAAATATATATAAATCATAATTTAATTCTCGTTATATTTTACATAAAAAACATTTTATCATGAATTCTGTGATCCAAATGAGTTTCGTTGATGTGTTTAGCGGTCGTCTGTCTGTCTCTCCTATAAGTCTTCAGTTTTCTGATCCCGTAGTCAGAGATATGAAGACTCGTGTGTCGGCTCAAGGGTCGGGCGCTGGCCATCGGACTCATAGGAAACTGTCGGTCTGTTTGTGTGGATCGGAATCCGAAGAACTCATTGTCTTGATTGGCATCAAAGCAAATGTCTGGCGGTTCGGAGTCGTAGTACTTCGCGCTCTGTCTGTCTGTACGGCTTCCGTGTCTGTCTGTCACCACAAGAGGTATAACATTAAAAGTGTTTCAAAAATCACTGGTAATCTCAAAATGCAATCAACAGATTCAGTGCAATACATGGAAAGCCGTGCAAAGCATAGACACAATACAATACATGGCAATTGAATTAATGGCAAAACACATGCAAATGAAACACACTTTAATTGTATGACAAACGTGCTATTAGTCTAAAGTCCGAGTGCTCTGTGAAAGTGGTATTGAATGTGAAGACAAACTTCATATAAAGTGCCCAAAAAATACTTAAATTTCATCATAAGTTGTGTGTAATTATAAGAAACTTAAGTATTCTTTAGGTTTTCAAAACTATTATCGTTTCGATAGTTGTATTAATCGTGAGTTGAATTCAGTGATTGGTTTGGGTTATGGTATGGTTGGCGACGCCTACTCGGACTTACTTCTGAGCAGATGGTCAGCACTGACCGTTTGCAGGTATTCCTTGAATGCGTTATAATCGTAGAATAAGAAGTACCCGAATGCTGGTCACCTCCCGTTCCTGTGGATCCGTTGCGGTGCAGACGCAGACTGTATGTCATTATTTTGGAGAAGTGTTGTTTGAATAGCTTTGTGGTCAGTGTGTAGAGCACTGGGTTTAAAGCTGATACCCAATGGTGATGGACATAGGATTAGCATATCATACAAATAGACGCAGACTGTATGTCATTATTTTGGAGAAGTGTTGTTTGAATAGCTTTGTGGTCAGTGTGTAGAGCACTGGGTTTAAAGCTGATACCCAATGGTGATGGACATAGGATTAGCATATCATACAAAGTTAGTGCCAATGAACTCATTACAGAATTCTGTATAACTTTATAAAAATCAAATTTCTTACCAGAATTGACGGGCAGTAAGAATATGGCGATCACTGCGTAAAGTGAGTCATTGATGGGAACACCTATAAGATGAATAAATCACAGAATATTCTCTATATTATTAAGGTTTATGATGTCTCAGCAAACGAGTCATACCCGCCAGTGCCAGCACTTTGATCACCACAATAGGCATCCAACACAAGCAATCTGTGGCCACAATAAAACCGCATCTTTTGGCGATATTTCGGTCCTGTTTTTGTTGTGTTGTCCGCAAACCGACGGCAGAGCTCGTGATCGTTGACGACATACTAATGTAGGCGTACTTTGCGAGCAAACAGACCATTGGATCAAATGAAATACAATACATAATCGCAAAATACTTACTGTAATGAAAGCAAACGCTACAGAATTGATGCCACAGAACAAGAATAACGAATACTCCCAACCCTTGCTGTACGGGTCGTGTATCTGAAGTGCCAGACAGACACCATTACTCCCATAGAACTCATCCCCGAATATCTGACTGTCCAGAAGTGGTAAGATAGCCAATAGTATTGCCACAATCCATACGGCGCCCATCGATAACATGGCAAAGGTTTTTGTGCGCCGTTTAAGACTAAACGGATACAAAACCGATAGATATCTGTCGATCGTAATGATGGTTAGTGTGAACACCGAGGCCTCGCTGCTGATGGTGCTGAGTAGGCCACACNCTGATGGTGCTGAGTAGGCCACACAGGTTGCACTCCCAGCTCCCTCTCCACCGTTCCTCATGTCTAATGTATTCGCCTCTGAAGAGGTTGTCGTGGTATGCGATTATGAATAGGTATAAACTCATGAGTAGGTCGGCCAGTGCCAGGTTCTTGATGAAAAACGAGTGCACCTATACGTGGGTAATATACATGAGGGGTTGGACTCAATGGTTTCAATTGGTACTCAACAAAAAACTTTAGGAATTGATTTCTCAATTCACAAATCAATGGAAAACTTTTTATGTTATTTTGTTTTTGGCTCAAAATAAAATGGCAATAAATAAATGAATTCTTATTGGAAAAATATAACTGAATTTAATTTTTGTAATTTTATATATTTATTAATCATCAGTTTAATAATTATTTTTATTGTAATTTCGTGTTGATTTGTGTATTGATTGTACAGTGGGTTACTGGTAGGGAAAGGCCGGGGAACTCATACTTCATTCATCTCATGCATCATCATTCTGCCAATTAGTACGAATAGATTTCCACCACAGGCTACCAGTGCCACAATCCATACGCTCACTCTGAGCACCACGTTATCCAACAGGTGTTGGAAACTACTGATCCCATCGCTTCTGGGCTCACATATTCTGACGTGCATTGCATACGAGCATAGCTTAAAGTCATCGAAATAACTGTCCACAAGAAATACACAATTGATTTATAGTAGAGTATTAATGTTGTGAATAAAACGGTAAAATATACTAACTTGTACAATATTTGAATAAAATGAAATAAATTAAATTGAAAATTGAATTGAATATTTCAATAATATAGGTATAAAATTCTAGACCCTTTGTGTTATTTAAGTTTCAAGTAATATAAGTAAACATTAAATTGAATTTCTAAATAAAATTATTATAGTATTTGAGTGAAAAATATGATAAAATATTTTTATTAGATTATGAATCCTATATTAAGCAAAAAATGAATTGAATTCTAAAATATAAATTACTAAATAACATGAATATAATCAATAAATAAAATATTTTTTTAATTAAAAATTCTGACATAAAAAAATTAAGCACATTTTTCTCCTATTGTATAAAATCGAGATCAATTAACTGATAAGAATTCAATAATAGATATCATAAAAATAAATAATATAATAAATGGCAAACAATGTTACAATGGCTTACATGTGTGTGAGTGAAGTCAAGTTGTCGAATATTCCTGTGGGAAACTTACGGAATGGATTCCTTCTGAGATCACTGGGAGTTTATCGGAGGGAAATACATCTCATTTATTTTTATACAAGATTAATATTGTACTTATATATGATTGTCTTACAGCGATTCAATGTTATAAAGCTTTGCGAATGAATTTGGACCAAACGTATGGATTTGATTATTGCTTAAATCACTACAAGAATTTGGTAAAAAAAATAAAAGTATACTATATTTCCATTTATATTAAACTGAATTGAATTGAATGTATGCAATGTTTTACGGTACATACAGCTTAAATAATGATTTTATGTCACCGAATGTGCCCTCTCCTACATATGACATGGAGTTTGCTGCCAATGATCTGTATATTAAATGACATCAATGTAACAGTTATTATTAAATTATTGTCAAATAAGTCTACTAGAAATCACATTAAATAAGTAATACAATTCATATTGCATTTATTAACCGATATAAATGTATAAATAATAATTAATAAAACTTTGTAGAACATAGCTGTATAATAGCTAACATGTTTTCTGCTTATTATTGTTTAAGTACTTAATACCAGTATAATTATTATCATTATAGTAAACAAATTGTTATGTATATTAATTAATTAAAATAAGTAGGAATAAAATTATTAATAAGTTACCAAATAAAATTCCAACACAATTCAAAACATATAGTTTTAAGCTAAAATATTTATTTATAGTAGCATTTAGAATCTAAATTTTAGATCATTTCAGAAGATTATAATCCTAAATATTGTTTTTCTATTTGTAAATTAGTGATATTTAGTTAGTGATTTTATTTGTGATATTAGTATAGGATGATTAGTGATTATTAGTATAGGATAATTAGTTTAATTAGTGATTCTATTTGTGATATTAGTATAGGATTGTAGTGAATGTTTGCGTAAGTTTCTATGTCTATAATACGATATAAATGTATAAATCAGAGACAACACACTAGACTCACATCGATCTGACGGAGTCGAGTCCCCAGAATATATCTTCCGACACATATTGTATCTGATTTCTAGATAAAGACCTATAAAGACATTGTTATAAAACTTTCTAATATTATATTTATTGTATAATTAAAATATTAAGACTTACAAAGTTTCCAAATTCTGTAGACTAGAAAAGACATCATTAGGCAAACCGGTCAATAGGTTTCCGTCTAACCATAAAATAGTCAAACGTTTTAATGAATCAAATATCTGAAG
>CAJPVJ010004047.1:0-10097 GCA_905397405.1 Oppiella nova | reverse complement strand
TCTCTCTCTCTCTCTCTCACTCACTCACTCACTCACTCACTCTCATTCACTATATTTCTTTTTCGAAAATTAAATAATTGTTTTTACAGTATTATCTAAATTATATAACTTTTTAATAAAAATACTGAATATTAAATGACTTGATTTTAATAACTTTAAAAACTTATTTTGAAAGGAAAATTTAGGAAAGAGTTAACAAATTATATGATACAACTTAAATTACAACGGCACTAAAATTTATCAATTTGAATATACAGTATTGTGACTTAAATACAACATTTAATTAAATGATTAGTAATATGTTAGCATGTTGAGTATAAAACTTGAGATGGATATTGAAATAATTGATATTATTTTAATTGAATATTAATATTACAAAGTCGTTGTGCATCGAAATCGATGTTATTGGTGTCTATTTTGTTAAATTTAGGAAATAAATGTTTGTTTCTCTCATTCTTATCGGCGCTTATTATCCGGAAATACTTAAGCAAATAGTTGTTTAGTTTAATAATTGGCATCTCAAATATGACCGAAAATATAATTCCCACCAAATATGACATCAATAAGTTGTGAGCAAATATAAGTAACTGTGAATAATGTACAGAAAATATTGATAATAATAATGAAGAGACATAATAATGATTACAAACCAAAGAGAAAGCACTCAAATCGAGTCGTTCGCGACGACTGCTATAGAATATCCATACAATCCAAGCGTGGGTTAAGTACACGGAATATGTGAGTCGAGCCAACGGGACGAACGCCTTCCACGACAGCATTCGGTTCACAAGACCTCCATTTCCGCTCAGACAACACCATATCATCAGTGCTATACATACTGTCCACACCAGTCGACACAATGGGTAATACAGGGCAGAGACGAGTCTATTATATGGTTCGCCGTTATTCCAGAACTGGTCGTCCATTAATGGGATCCAAAATCCCAACAGAATTGTGGCCCAAATCACATAAAAGTTTCGCTATTTATCATAATTACACCTAAATTACAACATAATTAACAAAATGACAAAATGATTACATTTGTTAAGATGAAAAACATTTTGCGATAAACAATGAAACCAAAGGCCACCCCAATGAAGAAGACGATGGCGTGCGGCCACGGCTTGTAGTAAAATAGCTCCACATAATAGTCCTGAAAGTATTGACTGAATATATATACACTATTAGTCTCATTATTATGACATATAAATTATATCAATAGTTAAGTTACTCTCTGGCCGTGTTAATGATAGCGGGGGGCAAATCGTATGAATATATTATGAACGACGAGATGATTATAAATATAATGACTGTAATCATGTTTACAATGAAACCAAATGTTATGTTATAAAGTGAGGCCAACATTATGATGAGTGAAATGAAGTGAAATTGCATATCACTGGCCGTATACCACGTGTGGTGAGCGCACTGTAAGGTCAAAGAATGACAAAATTGACAATTCAGTTAAATGTGTACTTGTTTTTGAATACCATGTTTTTAACATCAACAAAGTTTTGGACATAGAGTAGATTTAGCCACCAATTCTTGTAACACTTATCCATCAAAGTGTCGGTCATCTCGTGCCAAACTGGTCCCGAACCCATCAGTGGCACCAAAAAGTTTAATAACAAAAATATGGCCAATTGAGGGGTCAATCGCATTATTCTTGATATTAAAAATCCAAAACAATTGAAGTTTTGAAGTTTGCCTTTAGTTAGACTTAATGTAATATAAGTTGTCAAAAGTCCACTATTAAAGAATAATGACTGAATTTAGTCTAAGATTGTTATGGAATATGTATATACAGTATATTGAAATGAGAAAAACCTTATGAAAAAGATAGTGTCCACTCCATATTCTACATTTAATAAGATTTGATTTATATTAGCTGTTAATAAATCTTTTACGCCAAAAGCTCGACCTTTATATTGTCATAAAAACACAATATGAGTTAATTAAAATGGTAGATACAAGTTCCTAGTTTTGAAACATACTAAACATGTGATAATGGACCCAAACTACTGTGTGACCAAAAATCACCCAAAATATAGTAATTACACGAATCCCATGCAAACACGAAAGGTTGTCACTTGTTTGAGGGCTGAATAACTTTTGAATATTTTTCTGAATCGAAAATATTTCCACAAAAATGAACTTTTCTGTCAAAATAAATTAAGTATAAATCAACTATATTATTTATTGGCTAAATTATAATTTCCCAATCTAGTATAATAATATAAAAAAAGTAGACATACTTTTTGGTGTCATAAAATATTCAGCAATACTAGCCATAACTCCAGAAGTAACAAACACCGTTATCACTATTCTGTAATCAACACAATTGATCATTAATTTAATTGTAATAAAAACATCAATTTGTTTGATGACATACATTGCAGTGATTTGGGTCTTATTGAGCCGAATGGACGTCTCTTTCACTTGACAGCGAACGGGTCTCTCATCCAAACCAAACTTGTTTGCAACTGAAATCATATACAGTATGGTAATAATCAAACATTTTACTGTACTTATTTTCAATACTATACTGTACTGTACAGTACAGTTAAAGTGTTCATTTGTGTCCACAAATGTAATCTAATTGTATTCATATTAAGTCATTCATTTAGATTCTAAATTTTAGAGTGTAGATTCATAATTATTAATTAAATTACCGACAATTCAGTTATATAATATAATATAAATAATTTAGTAATTAAATATTTTTTTAACATTTCTCTTTTAGTGTCAGGAAGTTGTTGAATACGAATAGATTGTAAGAATCGACGGGTAGTTTGTAAATATGTGCCATTGAAATAAATTCCTAGCGAATCTCGTTATATGCTTATGTTTTTCATAATACTGTTTGTCATGCAAATATTAAGCCTGCTGCCCTAATTTGCATTTCAATACTCTATAAATTCTATAAATGACATAAAAATGTCCAATATACCAAAATGTAATTTTAAACACTATCCACGGGTCACATAATCAGTGTTAATATTCATTGTATTATTATTAACCACCGTAATAATGGCTATTCATGTATATTATATTATATAAACGAATAAAAAAATGAATGAATGAGTGAGTGAGTGTGTGAGTGAGTGAGTGAGAGAGAGAGAGAGAGAGAGAGAGAGAGAGAGACACTTCCTTTGAATTCATACATTTGATTGATAAGCGATTTATATCATTGAGTGAACACTTATTCGGGACACAAATTCCAGTTCTCATTGATAACCAGTAGAAAAAAGACGCCTCTTTTGCCAACTTTCCAAATAAGTTATTCTTTTCACTTAAATTGCTTTTCAACTGTTCCGGAAGCACATCCACCCTGTGATGCAGATTATGATGTCTGGGCTGTGGCTGTGGTAGTGGTAATGTCATGTCAATCAAGCAATACTGTGGTTCACCAATCACTGGATTCGGTGTAATAGACAAACATTGGTCATAAGCGCCAAAATCTGATGTCGTGCCCTCCAATAGACCAGACGCTGGAAATTTACCCCAAGAGTTGGCCACTGCCAGCAAAAACAATAAAGTGTTACAATTCATTTATTATATAATATAAATTTATACTGTACAGTAGTATAAATTTACAGTATACAAGCATTTAAATTTTATATATTCAAGTATACAAATTAATGACAGAATTACAAATTGTTTATCAGTTTTCAAGACATTTAATTATTTTAGGCAAATATGAATAAAGTTGTGAAATAATTATAAAAATATAAATATTTTATTTATATAACAAACTTACATAATTGATATTATTATCGTAACAATTACTGCATAGATTTGTTTTTTCACTCTGTTATACATCTATCAAAATTTACATATCACTTACAGTTAAGGATGCTAAGAGTGAAATTTTTTATAAAAATCTTAAATATTTCAGTAAATTTCTCTGAAATATTACATCTGAAAATAAAATTTCAATAAATTGACCACGTCAAACATTCTAAGGGAAAATGTGGGATTAGTTGAGTATAAAGGAGTCGAACTTTAAATAATTATTGTAATTCTTTGAATTCTTATTATATTTAAAGTGATATTATAAGATAATAGTTAATTTATGTGATTTTACTAATAATAATAGCATTTAATCATTTTTATTTTGAATATTAATAATATATTAAAGTAGAAAATAAAACCCTTAAATATTTCACTGAATTCTTTCATGAAATATAAATTTCACTGAAATTTTCAACCTTATGTTCATAATTTGCTTATTATATGAAATGCAATTAATTTATATTTTATCTTTACTGATTTTCTGCATTGACTTAATAAAAACATATAATGATATTAAAAGCTTTTAATAAAAATACAGTTTATATTATTTTACATTAAATGTAAATTTGTTAATTTAATTTATACGATACGGTAATAGAGCTTGCAAAATAATAGTTAAGATGTAATATAAAATTACAACTTAGAAAACATTTGTTTGAAGTTTTAATAAAGATAGCAATATATTAAAAAAGTGCGAAAAAACGTTTAAATATAATATAAATTTATGTCTAATTCAATAGAAATTAAATTAAGACTGAAATGAGGAAGAGATCAAAACGTGAGGCAAATGTGTTATTCTTGTGTCAAAATCTAATTCCTTCAAAACAATTGAATATAAATACAATACATAAATAAAAATAATTTCATAAATACAATTGAATATATCTATAAATCAAAGTCAGAATTTAAAACCCATATTTTGTTAAAGTTTAAAACAAGTATAAGTTATAGTACTGTACTGTATAACTGTTAAACTAAATTACAAAACTCTAAAATACTTTTCGTGTTTAGTCTCTTCTGGGAGTCCAAAGTGTTTACAAAATGCAAATGTTTTAAAGTTGATGTCAAGATTCAAAACTTTATTTAATCAAAAGTTTTGACTGTAAATTGAATTCAGATATAAATTCTCAAAAGCAAAGAGTTTTCAGACAAATGTTTTATATCTTGTTATTGAATAATCATTTAAATCTCATAAGATTTCAAAATTATTATTATTATTATTATTATTTCTTCAATAACTTATCCTGTACAGTAAGTATACTGTTAGTGTTAATGTATTAGTGAATTCATAAAAATTCAGTGAATGTCATATATCTATAAACTAAAACTTTTAATATATATCATTTTTGGCAAAGTAATTAAACATTGAGAAAGAATTTGATAAATTCAATATTATTAATATAAATATTGCAATAATAAATAATTAATTCTGAATTTAAATCAGTGTTTTATTAAACACTTAATGTTTTTATAGCATTGAAAAGTTATTTTAAATCTACTGAGAATAAAATATAAAGCACTTAATTTGTATATAATTTTTATAAAGTTATAATAAAAATAAATGAAACACTATTCAATGAATTTATTAGAGAATAAAAACTGTTTATTAATTTATATGTGGTTGAAGCAAAATATGTTTAACAAAACAATTGACAAATACCTTATTGATGCCATTAAACAGTTGGTACTCAATACAACCAACTTTTTCTACTCTTTTATACCTTACAAAATAAATTAGTACTCATTTCAGTAAACATTACAATAAACATAACACAAAAAGAAAATATTTTTTAGACCTTAAAATTGGGGTTAAGATGTTATAGAAATCGATTCTATGTTTTATCGTAGGTTTGATGGATAGTTAGCACATATGAGTACCGGTCTCATTATTTGTTTGTTTATGACAATCTCTACCATTTTAATTAACATAATCTCTATCTCTAACATAACTGTAATCTTGTTTTATTTTTATAATTATTTCACAACTTTATTCATATTTGCCTAAAATAATTAAATGTCTTGAAAACTGATAAACAATTTGTAATTCTGTCATTAATTTGTATACTTGAATATATAAAATTTAAATGCTTATATACTGTAAATTTATACTACTGTACAGTATAAATTTATATTATATAATAAATTAATTGTAACACTTTATTGTTTTTGCTGGCAGTGGCCAACTCTTGGGGTAAATTTCCAGCGTCTGGTCTATTGGAGGGCACGACATCAGATTTTGGTGCTTATGACCAATGTTTGTCTATTACACCGAATAAAGTGATTGGTGAACCACAGTATTGCTTGATTGACATGACATTACCACTACCACAGCCACAGCCCAGACATAATAATCTGCATCACAGGGTGGATGTGCTTCCGGAACAGTTGAAAAGCAATTTAAGTGAAAAGAATAACTTATTTGGAAAGTTGGCAAAAGAGGCGTCTTTTTTCTACTGGTTATCAATGAGAACTGGAATTTGTGTCCCGAATAAGTGTTCACTCAATGATATAAATCACTTATCAATCAAATGTATGAATTCAAAGGAAGTGTCTCTCTCTCTCTCTCTCTCTCTCTCTCTCTCTCAACTTTTGTTATGTGTCTCGTCTCCTCATATCTCTCACTCGTAAGGCATACCATTCCCTTCGCCTTACGGTAAGCACTCGTGAAATGTATTATAAGTTATTTATGAGTGGTTTCGTTGAGAAACACACGCTGTCCTAACACACCGGCCCCCACTGAAAAACATACGGCTCTTTCTAGCGTAATAAATATCTGTATTAATATGAACGCACATCCCATAGATCTTAGACACCGTTCCCCTCCCCCCATATGTATACACTTGTGATGTGAATATTAGATAATATTGTAGTGAATGCTATGTATTATTATTATAAATAAAATATGATTTTTTAAGTATAATATTAGTAGTAATGTATCCATTGGTGTAGNTAAAACAAATATTTAAACAAATATACACTATAAATTTATGATAATGTAGATATTTATTTCGTTTATTAAATTCATTCTATTATTATAATTAATATTTAAAGCAAGAGATCTTATTACTAGTAAAGTATTCGTAAATGGTTGGCATACACACAAATATGATTATTGTATTAATTTTGTTGAACTTTGAATTAAAAATTTCATAAATATAAGAGTTATTGAATGTACCTTTTGTGTGGTTAGTTTGGGTTTATTGCGGGAATAGGAGACAAACTTTTCATACGGCGCTACGATATCGGAGTCGTGTCTATAAGTAGCCGTCCAGTTGAAGACCCCGGCGCCCAGATTCCTAAACAGTTGTGTATGGAGTGGGCACTCGAGTAAAAAAAGTATCCAAATCTGATGGGAAGGACGTCTGTGTTTAGGCCATTGAAAGCGCTCTTTAAAGAAGATGGCATCGGCTTCGGGCGCGTCGTTAGCGTTGGCGCTAAGGGAACACCTGTCGACCGGACACTTGTCGGCCACGAACTTTGTGCGACCCATCGGCAGGTCATTCCAACCGCCCCGACCCAAGTACAGCACAATTCGCTTCAATTCAGTGTCTGACTGCTTATAGTCTTTAGGAAAATACATCAATTGGTTGACAATTCGGTCTTCGGCTGACTCTTCGGGCCAGAGGGACAACGCATCCGACATACGGCTGGAAGGCCTTCGTGTGCCGTTCCCTATGAACCACGGCTTCTCACTCATGCCATTCATGTGATAATTATGTCGATTTGTACTCAAAATATTTGCTAAACTATTTATTTGGTTATCCTTATCATTGGATAATAATTGCTGTTCTCTCGGCTCTCTTGAAGACAACATTTGTTTGTTATAATTATTATGATTTAATTGATTGTGATTTGCATTCATGTGGTTATGACTAGTGTTCACTCCATTCAATTCCAGCCAAATATCCACTCCTAATAGAGTAACACAAGTGATCAAAATGATAGCTAATATGACTCGCGTTAATGTGATCCTTGGCATTGTCAGCGTCACTACCGGTGCTCATTCACCACACTTTATACGACTAGACATTCACTAGATATTGGTTTAATACTAATTTGTTATTTAATTCATAATATTAATACTTATATGTTTACATATAACAGCGCACAATACAAACATTTCATATATTGACTAAACATGTAAATTGTATAATCTTTACTTAAATATTAATTGCAAACATATCATTGAATAATACTTTTATAATTTCTTATTGTCAATTGTTTTATTATTAAATTAATTGCAGTTTTTTAAAGTAATTATTACAAGTAAACGATGAGTTGACTCAACACTTGCCTCGTATTCATAGTTTCCAATGAATCACTGTTTTTAGAAATTCATGTATAATTATAAATGTAATTTGTATTATATTAATATTAATATGATATTATTGTCAAACACAGCATTCACTGTAATAATTGTATCAAATGAGCATGGCCATTCACAATGAGCCCTTTCTAAGCAAGTCAACATATTGTGTGTAGAAGCCAGGTGCATATTATGGCATACTTATTCATTAATGACATTTATATTAAATATAGTTTTAATCTATAGTTGATAAAAGACATGGAATTTAAAAATAGTTGACGTTTGCAAATATATTCACATTATTTTGCATATAATGTCAAAATGGGTTCTCCATTGAGTCCACTGAGTGTTTGGCAGAGTATGTGCTAAGAATGCCCTCATCTGTAGGTGTGGTTTGTTTTCATAACATGTGTCACAACAGCACATGTCTATAGACTATAGCATTATATTCTCACTACAATTCCCTTCTATTCTCCCATTCATTACATATTGTATACAGTATTCTGTTCAAATATTTCATATAATTTGAGACCAAGATTAAATATTTTAACATATTACCAAAAATAATATATACTGTAATTAATCTACGGTACAAATATTTTCAAAAATTGAACTTGGATTTAATTACATACTGAATAGGATTTGACAATAAAAGCTAACTTTCACGAAAGCTAGAATACAAACTAATAAAACAAATGAGTACAGTACTTACTCTATATTAAATAAAAGATTACATTCCTATTAATTGTAATCAAGTAATTATATCTATATATGAGAATTATCGAAAATGTGAAAAATGTCAAATTAATGACAAATTAATGTCTGTGTTGCGAAAATCAATCAATTGTTTCCGTTATGTTCACATTATTATGTGATATAGTGAGCAACACTTAAATGATTTGTGAGAAACAGGGTAAATTGTATTTGTACCATCCGTATGATGACCACTCATTCACATCCAATTGTCGACTCATAATACTTGTATAATATTATTAGTCTCCCTTCCCTTACTAACTATTACTTGAATGACATATTGTTTAATATAAAGGAGGGATTGAATTGTTGATGAATTGATTGCTAAGAAAAAGACAAATACCTGTAAAACAATTAGAAAACTAGACTTCTGTAGAGAAACTCGTTTTGTCTAACAGTTTATGGTATTGTAATAGGAATAAGAAATTTGAAAACATATGAAAGCAATTGAATAGCAACTGAATGGGAATCACTGCAAATAAGATCACAGACTTGTATGCAATACATGTGACAGGTATTGGAGGCATGAGAACAAGGATTGCACTCTTATTGCACTCTTCCTTTCACTCTTCAACTCCAGTATTGATTGCATATAAAGAGTCGATAATTCTCTCAATTGTTTATTCAGTTCTCTAACAACTTTCAAATTGTTTTTTCTTTCATTTTAAGTTTCGCTTAAATTGTATTCAAAATATGCATTTATTGAATGCATCAAATTATGCCATATTAATAACTGTTATAATAATACCTGTGCTGTCGGTCAAAGTGACAAATGAAAGTAAAGCCCTTTGGAGTGATTTGATTGATGCGACCAAAGAGTGGAGTTATAGAATAGGCAGTGATTATGCACTCGATTTCAATAGTTTGGCACATAATGCCAACATTTCTGATGAATGCCACACAAGTGTCTCACAAACGCTCACCGCATTGACATATCTGGAGGACTGGGCTCATCAAAGTTTGTCATTATCTATAATAATTCTCTATTACATCTGACTTTGTTAAACTAACCACACATTTTGAATTATTTGTGAGTTTTACTATAAAACTATAAATATTTTTATCAATCCAAAATGTAGTGTATGTTTTCCACAGTCAGTATATTAAAAAGTCAGAAAATATTTTATTTATATAACAAACTTACATAATTGATATTATTATCGTAACAATTACTGCATAGATTTGTTTTTTCACTCTGTTATACATCTATCAAAATTTACATATCACTTACAGTTAAGGATGC
>CAJPVJ010004046.1:0-10099 GCA_905397405.1 Oppiella nova | reverse complement strand
CGATATACTTAATATACAATTCATATACCCGGCTGAACCCATAACTGTCATTAATATCAGCCATAAAATGGCTTTTGAAGAATACGTGTGTCTTATGGCGAGTATACTTAGCCTATGGTTTGGTTTCGATGTCATTATGTTTAGCAAATTTTGTGGACAAATGTTTCTTAAATTACACGATATTTATATTAAATATACCTTTCTTAACACAACAGTAAACTTTATAACTAATATTAATAATAATAACATTTATTTGCATGAAATTCAGTTAAACCATAATAACCGGGTTCACGATTTACGAATGACTCACTAAAGAGTTATTATAATGTAATTAATATTTATTCTGTACAAAACAATGTAATTTGATTAAATTTAATTTTGCTATAACTAATTTCTATACCTAATATAAACAGACATGATTGTTAATTGTTTCTGGGTATTAATCAATTGGGCATAAATTTGATTAAATTAATTTAT
The DNA here is from genome assembly GCA_905397405.1 of Oppiella nova. NCBI lineage: Eukaryota > Metazoa > Arthropoda > Arachnida > Sarcoptiformes > Oppiidae > Oppiella > Oppiella nova. The sequence continues at coordinate 9,622 of CAJPVJ010004046.1, read as the reverse complement.
GACATAAAACATAATAAATCAAACATAATCTTAAAATAAAACCAATATTTAACACATATTATTATAGCAATAATAGTACATAATTAATAAATTATTATTATTATTTGTATATTTAAAATTAATTAACTACAATTTTTTCAATTTATTAAATTCAACTGTTTATTAATTTTGACATTAATTTGGTTATCTTTAGCAAATACGTTTTACCAAGGTGTGTTTTTAAGTTTAAATTACTAAAAATGTATTTCAATAAAACACCCTGGACACTCCCTCTGAGCACTATTGGTTTAACAGATTTAATATTCATGATAAACACCATTGTATAATCAATTTAATTTAATTTTATAATTATGATTTATATCTATTATTCTGTTGATAAAAAATAATATTGACTTAATAAAATAAAATTTTTATAAAAATGTTGCCTGATAAAATCGATAAAATGTGTAAATACTTTGTTTATTTTCAAATATCCTGCTTTAAATAATTGTCTCTGCTAACATTTAATAAAATTTAAAAAAATATTTACATTTAATCAATAAAATTATTATTTACAATAATAAATTAAATATATTGTTAATAATTTAATAGCAATCAGTTATACATGCGTATGGCATAAAATGTTGATTTAATTAAAGTATGATGTAAACATTATAAAATAAGTTGTTTATTAAGTCATCAAATAAATTGATTATTTTTAAATGCTACATTAAAGTTATTAATTTTATTAAATATATAAAAGCATTATTCAATAAGTGTTCACTATAATTAAATAGTGGGATTTATTAAATAATACGTTTTTATAAGTAGTTTATAACTATAAAACATTTACAAATACATTATGGTGCGTTTAATACTGTATGGTGTATAATACGTATGTATTAAACTATAAATTAAGTTTATTATACTTCTCATTTGTATTTGAAATAGTGTTCACTATAATGAGAGTTGACTACAATTTTTCTAATTTATTAAATTTAACTGTTTATTAGTTTTGACATTATTTTGATTATATTTATTAAACATGTTTGAACAAATATATTTTAATTTAATAAAATTATTTATTTTATTATAAAATGTCAAACAAATATTTTAAAGGTCAAATGCAATAAAATGTAATTAAATTTAGTATAAAATACATAATGCATAATGCACAAATGCATTTTTTAAACAAAGTAAAATAATTACAGTTAAAACTTAAAGTCTAAACCATTTCAGAAATTGTGCCAGTTAATAATTATGAATAAGTTCTTAAATATAGTCCGGCTCATTTGTGTATTGGGATGTTTGTATCAAACGTATAAAATAAGTGATTTATATTTTTCGTACAAAACAAATACAAATATCAAATACGAGACCGAGTTATCATTGCCAGCGATTACGATATGTTTTCAAAAGCAATTTCTACTTAACGATGAAATGAGAAATAATTTCACAGATTTATTGAATAAAAGTAATAAAACACGATTCAATTATGAGAGATTTAATAAGTTATCTGTTGGAAAACAAATAAGACTACTGGATCAATTTGATAACCGATTTAAATGTGATTTATACAAATTAATATCTTATAATCGTAGCTCTAATAATAATAATAATAATGACCCCGATTTACGGGAATGTAGTATTATTACTGATTATAAAATTTCTGTTGATTTTGATAAATATTGCGTAACTATATTCTCACAAAATAATCATGAATTTGACAACAGATATGCTATTAATTACATAAATATGGAGGATAGCACTTTATTTGTTACAAAGATTAAAAACCAGTCATTATTAAAAAGAAACCAGCTCCTATTGAATATGCATTCACGACAAGAGAAAATGTATAAAATGCATAAAGGAAATGTAATTCATTTGAAATTATATGAATATACATATTGCCTAATAAGCTATAAAGAGAGAATTATACAGAATATGACCATGCTACATTGTAAGAATGATAAGACACATTACGAGTGTGTGGTTGAGTGTAAAATGAGGCGATTGTATGCACTAAATTCAACCCTATATATGTATTATTTAACTTACGATACATTTAATAATAATTCATATTTTAAAAGTAGTTCCTCTGATCAAAATCATTTAGACACTGAATGTGAGCGCGAGTGCTATAATACCCGTGAATGCGATCAACATTTCTATTCAATTGATTACAAATGCGATAACTATTCATTTACTAAAGATTTACATTATCTACATTTCATACACCCGGCTGAGCCCACAATTGTCATAAAAATCAGCCACAAAATGTCTTTCGAGGAATACGTGTGTCTTATGGCGAGTATACTTAGCCTATGGTTTGGTTTCGATGTCATTATGTTTAGCAGAATTTGTGGACAAATGGCTAATAAATTGCATAATATTTATGTAAATGTGATTTTACAAAAGAAAAACATAAATATCAATAATAATATAGCGATTGTTAATTATAATAACATTTCAATTAACGATACTGGGTTAAACCACACTGATAATGTTTATAGATTAAGAATGCTTCACTAATTATGAAATGGATACTTTTAATTGATTTAAGTTTATTTATATTTGTTTGTTGTTATATATATCACAAATATGATCATGATTATTAATTAAAAAATAATTTACAAATTAAATTTAATTAAAATTTGACAATTTTCAAATTAGATGTTTTTAATTAAATAAATTATATAAATCATTATATTCTATATAAATAAAATGAAGTGAAAATCCACTTGTAATTTATTTTATAAATTTTAATCGGAAACATCGTGTAGTGAAAGTAAATTGAGTGGTTATGATTGCCATGATTTGTTAGCCGGTAACATAATTAAAATTTTGAATTGATTAAAATTGGCCAATCAAGTAAATTAGCTTGTTAAATTCACGTTCAACCATCACTGACACCCTCATTTTGTCATTGAAATAACATTAAATTTAATTGAAAACAATGTTATACTAGTATTTTGTGTTCATATATTGGTAATCATTTCTGGAATTATGTTATATTTGATGGCACATAGGAGTTAACATTCATTTTATGTATAATCCATAAAATTTATGTCATTTCAATGACAAGATGAGGATGCCAGTGATGGTTGAACGTGAATTTAACAAGCTAATTTACTTGATTGGCCAATTTTAGTCAATTCAAAATTTTAATTATGTTACTGGCTAACAAATCATGGCAATAATAACCACTCAATTTACTTTCACTACACGATGCTTCCGATTTAATTTAATAAAATGAAGTCAATAAAGTTTGACAGATGTACAAAATAATTAATAACAGCATACAAAACATTTCATCAATGTAATCTTGTCCTCATATAATTACGAATTATTATTAAATTATGTCTATTATTCTGTTAATAAGAAATAGTGTTATTTAATAAAATAATATTCTTATAAAAATGTTACCTAAATAATTAATTCAACAAAAATCAATAAAGTGTAATTTATTTTTCAAACATTGAATTTTGTGTTTATGTTGACTGTTCATAAAAATTAATTATTTATAAAATGATAAATAAATATTTAATAAAAATAAAATAATATTGTATTTTTATATTTATAAGAATTCATATGTTCTTATAAATATGAATTAAATTTGAATGTTATATTTAATATTTAAACACTATTACCTTTAGTACATTTAAATACTATGATCCATAAAAAACTTGTTTAATTTAATACAACACAAATATGAACAAGTTAATGATTATAGTGAGATTCATTTGTGTATTTGGATGTATGTATCAAACATATAAAATAAGTTTATTATACTTTTCATATCAGACAACAACTAATATTTATTATAAAAGCGAAATATCATTACCAGGGACTACTATATGATTTTTAAAACACTTTCTACTTACTGATGAAACCAGAAATAATTTCACGGAATATGATAATAGCACTAATTATACTGCTTTTAATTATGCTAAATTTAATATGTTATCAATTGGCAAACAAATAAGATTAATGACAAATATTAATAATTTATTCAATTGTCATTTATCAGATTTAATACTATATAATCATAGCAAGGAATATAGTGTTAAAAATAATGGTGATTGTGATATGATTGCTGATTACGTATATATCATCTATTAATTATTATCGCTATTGCTTAACAATATTCTCGCAAAGTATTAATGAATCTAACAATAAATATGCCATTAATAACATAAATATGGATGGCAGTTATTTATTTATTATGGCAATTAGTAACAAATCTTTAATTAAAGAAAACAACATTTTATTAAATCTACATTCACGCGGTGAGCACCTGTACAATATTTTTCAAAGTAATGTATTACGGATAAGATTATATGAACGCGGATATTGTGAAATAATGTATAAAGAGAGAATTATAGAAAATATGTCCATGGTACATTGTACGAGCGACAAAACGCATTATGAATGTCTGATTGAATGTAAAACGAGACGATTGTACCAGTTTAATTCAACACTAAATGGACTATATTTAAATTATGATACTTTAAATACTAGTTTATATTTTAATAGCGGTTATATTGATAACAAACTTTATAATACTGAATGTGAGCGCGAGTGCTATAATATCCGTGAATGCGATCAAAATTTCTATTCAATTGGTTACAAATGCGATAACTATTCATTTGCTGATGATTTATATTATATTCAATTCAAATACCCGGTTGAACCCACTATTATCTATAAAATACGATATAAGATGTCTTTCGAGGAATACACGTGTCTTATGGCGAGTATACTTAGCCTATGGTTTGGTTTCGATGTCATTATGTTTAGCAGAATTTGTGGACAAATGGCTAATAAATTGCATAATATTTATATTAGATTTACTTTACGTAATGCAACAATAAACATCATAAATACTAATACTAATAATGTACATTTACATGAAATTCAGTTGAACTATAATTACCGGGTTAACAACTTACGTTTAAACCACTAAACATGGTTGTAAATAAAACAATAAAATATTAAACACATTATTTTATTTTATTTTAATAAAAGTTATAATAATTATTTTCGTTTAATTTTGTGCTAGGTGTAATATATGGATATCATTTAATAATTTGAATTATCAATTTAAAATTTATCAATTTGATTGTTACGCTTAAAGGGTAATTGTAGTCTATGTAATGTTAAATAGTTTATAATCAGAAACAATCAGCAAATTTTGCTTATTATAAATTATTACGTTTTGTAATACTTTTAACTTTTGTTCAGTTATTAACTTTTGTAACTTGTTGGATATATTCCTTTATATATCGTAATTTACTTAAATTATTTGTGTATTTGATGTAAATTATTACTAGCACTTTAATGTTTGAATTATAGTATTTTAATCTATTAAGTTAACATTAAGCATTAAAATATAAATTGATTGTTTATGAAATGTCACACAAATATTTACATACAAAGAATAAAAAAATTATTATTTTAATTGTGAAACATCTAAAATAACTTACTTATATTAAAACTGCACTTTCTATCATTTAACATAAATTGTATTTAATAATTATGAATAAGTTAATGATTATAGTGAGATTCATTTGTGTATTGGGATGTATGTATCAAACGTATAAAATAAGTTTATTATACTTTTCATATCAGACAACAACTAATATTTATTATAAAAGTGAGTTATTATTGCCCGGGATCACTATATGCTTTTTAAAAAACTTTCTATTAACTGATGATATCAGAAATAACTTCACGGAATATGATAATAACACTAATAATACTGATTTTAATTACGAGAAATTTAATAAACTATCTGTTGGAAAACAAATGAGCTTAATGAGTAATATTGATGACTTATTCAAATGTAGCTTAGCGGAGTTAATACCCTATAATAATAGCCGGAAATATAGTGATAAAAATAATCGTGGTTGTGGTATTATCACTGATTATAAAGTATCCATTAACTATTATCGCTATTGCTTAACAATATTCTCACAAAGTATTAATGAATCACACAATAAGTATGCTATTAATAACATAAATACCGAGGGTAGTTATACCGATGATATATATGAAATGAAAATTAGCAATAAATCTTTAATTAAAGAAAACGACATTTTAATAAATCTACATTCACGTCACGAGCAATTGTACAATATTTATAAAAATAATGTGTTACGGATAAAATTATATGAATATAATTATTGTAATATATTTTATAAAGAGAGAATTATACAAAATATGTCCATGGTACATTGTAATCGGGACAAAACTCATTATGAATGTATAAGTGAATGTAAAACGAGACGATTGTATAAATTTAATTCAACACTAAGCAGTGTATATTTAAATTATGATACTTTAAATACTAGTTTATATTTTAGTGGCGGTTATATTGATAACAAACTTTATAACACTGAATGTGAGCGCGAGTGCCATAACACCTACGGATGTGAACATTATTTCTATTCAATTGATTATAAATGCGAAAACTATTCAAGCAATCAAGATTCATATTATCTTCAATTTATATACCCGGCTGAACCCACTATTATCTATAAAATACGACATAAAATGTATTTCGAGGAATACGTGTGTCTTATGGCGAGTATACTTAGCCTATGGTTTGGTTTCGATGTCATTATGTTTAGCAGATTTTGTGGACAAATGGCTAATAAATTTCACAATATTTACATTAAATTTAATTTAAATAACCAAACTATAAACATAATAAATAATAATAATAATAATATTCATTTAAATGAAATTCAGTTAGCCCATAACAATATGATACAGAATTTACGCTTAAATCACTAAACATGCATAAAAATTATATTATGCCATAAAATATCATTACATTTATTTCAAAAAAAATTATAATTATTATTTTCGTCTTTTGAGCTAGGTGTCATATTTTGATACAATTCTTATAATTAGTATGATCAATTAAAAATTTCTCTATTTTAACAGTTACGTTTAAAGTTATGTATGTACAATGTTATGTATTTTAATGTTAAATACATTATAACCAAACACATTTACTTACAAATTAAGACACACAAGGAAGTTACATTTTATAATACTTTTAACATTAAATAATTGTATATGTTTCTCATTTTGGAAACTTAAATGTTCATTTATATTTGTTAATTTACATAACTTATTTGTGTATAGATTTTATTATTACTAACACTTTAATCAAATTTAATGTTTGTATTATAATATTGTAATCCATCAATTTTATGAAATTAAAATATAAATTGATTATTTATGAAATGTCACACAAATATTTACATACAATGAATAAGAAAATTATTATTTTAATTGTGAAACATCTAAAATAACTTACTTATATTAAAACTGCACTTTCTATCATTTAACATAAATTATTTTTAATAATTATGAATAAGTTAATGATTATAGTGAGATTCATTTGTGTATTGGGATGTATGTATCAAACATATAAAATAAGTTTACTATACTTTTCATACCAGACAACAACTAATATTTACTATAAAAGCGAAATATCATTACCAGGGACTACTATATGCTTTTTAAAACACTTTCTACTTACTGATGAAACCAGAAATAATTTCACGGAATATGATAATAACACTAATAAAACTGATTTTAGTTATGTTAAATTTAATATGTTATCAATTGGCAAACAAATAAGATTAATGACAAATAATAATTTATTTAATTGTTATTTATCAGATTTAATACTATATAATCATAGCAAGGAATATGGTGTTAAAAATAATCGTGATTGTGGTATTATCACTGATTATAAAGTATCCATTAACTATTATCGCTATTGCTTAACAATATTCTCACAAAGTATTAATGAATCTAACAATAAGTATGCTATCAATAACATAAATATCGAGGGTAGTTATATATATGAAATGGAAATTAGCAACAAATCTTTAATTACAGAAAACAACATTTTATTAAATCTACATTCACGCGGAGAGCACCTGTACAATATTTTTAAAAGTAATGTGTTACGTATGAAATTATACGAATATGGATATTGTGAAATAATGTATAAAGAGAGAATTATACAAAATATGTCCATGGTACATTGTAATCGTGACAAAACGCATTATGAATGTCTGATTGAATGTAAAACGAGACGACTGTACCAGTTTAATTCAACATTAATTAGTATATACTTAAATTATGATACATTCAATACTAGTTTATATTTAAATAGCGGTTATGTTGATAACAAACGTTATAACACTGAATGTGAACGCGAGTGCCATAACACCTACGGATGTGAACATTATTTCTATTCAATTGATTATAAATGCGAAAATTATTCATCTTTTGGCGATTCATATTATCTTCAATTTATATACCCGGCTGAACCCACTATTATCTATAAAATACGACATAAAATGTATTTCGAGGAATACGTGTGTCTTATGGCGAGTATACTTAGCCTATGGTTTGGTTTCGATGTCATTATGTTTAGCAGATTTTGTGGACAAATGGCTAATAAATTACATAATGTTTACATTAAATTTAGTTTACATAACCAAACTATAAACATTATAAATTATGTTAATAATAATGTTCATTTAAATGAAATTCAGTTAGCACATAACAATACGATCCGGAATTTACGTTTAAATCACTAAACATGCATAAATATTATACAATAATATATCAAACTCATTACATTTATTTCAATACAAATTATAATTATTTTCGATATTTTTGAGCTAGGTGTCATATTTGTATACAATTCTTATAATTTTCATAGAATTTGTATGATCAATTAAAAATGTCTCTATTTTAACAGTTACGTTTACAATTTAATAATCAATGTAATGTTAGATGCAGTACATTGTAGCCAGAGACATTTAGTTACAAAACCACATAAGTACCAGATAAGTAAGTTACATTTATTAGAAATTATTACGTTTTGTAATGATTTTTACATTAACTAATTGTAAATGTTGCTCATTTTGGGAACTTAATTATTTATTTATAATTATTAATTTAAATAATTTATTTGTGTATTGATTTTATTATTACTAACACTTTAATTAATCAAATTTAATGTTTGTATTATAGTATTATAATCAATCATGTTTTTGACATTAAAATACAGTATAAATTGATTGTTTATGAAATGTCACACAAATATTTACATACAAAGAATTACGAAATTATTATTTTAATTGTGAAACATCTAAAATAACTTACTTATATTAAAACTGCACTTTCTATCATTTAACATAAATTATATTTAATAATTATGAACAAGTTAATAATTAAAGTGAGATTCATTTGTGTATTGGGATCTATGTATCAAACGTATAAAATAAGTTTATTATACTTTTCATATCAGACAACAACTAATATTTACTATAAAAGCGAATTATTATTACCTGGGATTACTATATGCTTTTATAAACACTTTCTACTTACTGATGAAATCAGAAATAATTTCACGGAATATGATAATAACACTAATAATACTGATTTTAATTATGATAAATTTAATAAACTATCTGTTGGAAAACAAATCAGTTTAGGCATTGTTCACATATTACGTTCGCAATTTTTGAGAAATCTTGACCCCCTCCCCCCCTCTTGTTCGCAATTGTTCGCTTATAACCATGTTAGGAAATTACGTTCGCATGTC
>CAJPVJ010004045.1:0-10102 GCA_905397405.1 Oppiella nova | reverse complement strand
CCATTCTTCAAGTTCGAAGGCGTCCCCAAAGGCAACGAGACGTTTGACCGCATTTGGTGGCCATTCTGTGGCGGTGCGGCCGGTCTAGCGATCGGCGCCACATCCACGTGGTTCGCAAGAAGACCCTTCTGGTCATCGGTGTTGCCGACAGCGGCGGTCACACTCATAGGCATGGGTTTGGGTCTCTATTCCGGACACAACACCAGACGCAGGGCTCGCGAGAGGGACGCCGTTCTCATCCATTATATGCTTCTTCACGAAAAGGAATTCCCACTCATAGGTAGGCATTCACTCCATTCATATCTATCCATGTCTTCAATTGTCTCAAATGATGTCATGTTTGATGTTTGGCTCATATATTGACAGAACGCCAAAGATTTGGTCAAATAGTAAAGCCTTGGATTCCGTTTCGCGTCGGAAACGATGGTATCTTTGTTGACAAATGAGTAGTCATTCTAGTGATCAAAGTCTTCATAATTAGATTAAAAGTAGATTTGCGTAGAGATTATTGAATTCAGATTATTAGTGTAAATATTAACTGTAATACTGTATGAAAGCCTAATAAATGCTACGATTAAATCAGTTATTTGCCATTTGTGTTACTATTGTACTCAATTTACCCTGTTGTCATTTACTCTATTGAAATATGCATATTATTAAATTAATTGATTGCTCTAAATATTGGATACCGGTAATATTGTATAAGTTTTTACGATAAGCACATTTTTGTGGTTTTAAGGTATTTATTGTTTTGATTAACAATAAAAATTACATTTAATGAGATATAAATAGATTTGAATAGCTTTCCAGCAGAATTAAGTGAAGTATTAACTCAATATTCAATTCCTAATTTACTTTAGAAGCAATGGTTGAATATTGAGTTCATATTACCGTCAATTCATTTAAGGATTCACAATATGAGGCACAATACAATAGTTGTAAGATTAGAGTTTTGGAACCTCTTACCAGTATATTGCTTTACCCATTCCATTATTACGGTACTAAGAAAACAATATATCCAGAATAAAAGGATCCAGAATAATTTTAATGAATTTGAATAATTTAAATAATTTTGGTTATATTACATCATCGTAATCATTATTAATACAATCATATACCGGTATTGGCTTTATATTGCTTTCAAAAAGTTCTCAAACTATGGATTTTTCTAAATACCGGTAGTATTTTTGAGAATAATTTGAGAATACTGTATGTGCTTTGCCTAATAAATGCTACGATTAAATCAGTTATTTGCCATTTGTGTTACTATTGTACTCAATTTACCCTGTTGTCATTTACTCTATTGAAATATGCATATTATTAAATTAATTGATTGCTCTAAATATTAGATACCAGTAATATTGTATAAGTTTTTACGGTAAGCACATTTTTGTGGTTTTAAGGTATTTATTGTTTTGATTAACAATAAAAATTACATTTAATGAGATATAAATAGATTTTAATAGCTTTCCACCAGAATTAAGTGAAGTATTAACTCAATATTCAATTCCTAATTCACTTTAGAAGCAATGGTTGAATATTGAGTTCATATTACCGTCAATTCATTTAAGGATTCACAATATGAGACACAATACAATAGTTGTAAGATTAGAGTTTTGGAACCTCTTACCGGTATATTGCTTTACCCATTCCATTATTACGGTACTCAGAAAACAATATATCCAGAATAAAAGGATCCAGAATAATTTTAATGAATTTGAATAATTAAAAAAATTTTGGTTATATTACATCATTTTAATCATTATTAATACAATCATATACCGGTATTGGCTTTATATTGCTTTCAAAAAGTTCTCAAACTATGGATTTTTCTAAATACCGGTAGTATTTTTGAGAATAATTTGAGAATACTGTATGTGCTTATTTTCAAAATAAAAAATTGTTTTGTGAACATATTTATCACCAAAAGAACTTTTATTTGTTCCGGGTAGTTATCTGATCCCTGAGTTGATCATGAAATTAATGCATCATTTCTATCGTAGCTATAATTTGTCTATATTCTTAAATTATTAATCCAATGTTGCTAGATTAAATGTTATAAATGTTTCTATTTTATCATTTAAATATTACAACATATTATTTTATTACCGGTACCTTACATACAGATGCATTAGTTATTCTACAATTCTATAATAATAATAATTTTTGTGGTGTTTATCAAATCATTTTGTGAGTGCTAAATTAAGAATCATTTATTAACTCGTACAGAAATTATTATGAATTTAAAGATTTATAATTTATTGAGCTAATTATAAAGTATCATATTCTCTAATATGAGTTACAGTGTATTACAATAATTAAATGATCAATTAATGTATGTATGAGAATGTATGAAATTAAATCATAAACAATACATTTGTTATATAATAAAGTCATGTTACAGTTATAGTGGATGCCAAAACTGATTCTATACCTAACATTCCTCTCATTCTACTTTTATACTGTATAACTGTAATAATGATTATCATCAATCAGTTATTCAAATATATAGTATTGTTATTAATATACAGTACAGTATTATTAATATATCTTAACAAAGAATCCAAACGAAAACCATAAATATTTAAAATAACGAAAGTTTGAATTAGAAAACTTATACCGTAAATAACATTTCCTATATAACTGTAAGAAATAGTGTATAAATCGTATTATTAAAATCGATGTTAAATGACTTTATGTTAATTATGAAAATTAAGCTTTTATTTGACCAGTTTTCTTGTGTACAGTCGTGCTGCAAAATTAATTACTATTGTTTTTTTAATGACTTCGTAATAATTATACTTATAAAGTGATTAGAATAGTATTGAATTATTTATAACTTATAATATCAGAGAACAAATATTATCTAAATATTGCTGACAAATATTGTTTATTAATTCGGTTATTGTCGATCAATTGTATGTACACTACTAATAGCAAACAATAGACTATTGAATAGAGAGAATAGAGATTACAGTATTAGCAGTAATCAATGTTTAATATCAATGTATTCATAGTTGATTTAATTAACGTGTTTAATGTGTTATTATGTCACAAATTTTCAATTCTTTAATCGATATAATCAAAACTACAATGTTGATTTATAAATAATTTGAAACACGTGAAAAACCCGCCAAATTAAGCATTAACTGATTTTGGATACTAATCTATTAACTTCAAATGAGTGAGAATTAAGTTGAAGTTCATGTATACATCATTGCCTAACAGGTTTGTTACCAATTTAATCCTATTGTCAACTCTTATGTTACAACAAATGTCCACTAATTTAAAGAAATGACATATAATGGGGTTTGCTTATAACGGTAAATAATCATCATATTGAATCATATTATTACTAGACTACTTCAATTTAAGTTTAATTTACAGTTTAAGTTTAGTGACAAACTTTATCCTTATTCTTGAATTAATGATATGTTGGGATTTGTGATGTCTTCTATAATACTGTAATAGACATTATTTGAAGCCTTTTTGCCACAGGTTCTCATCAACACAACACTCCTGGGTATCCAATCACTGCACATATTATGTAATACTCTATTGTGAATACCCAAGTAATACAGTAATACGTTAAACTTTAACNTTCAATTTAAGTTTAATTTACAGTTTAAGTTTAGTGACAAACTTTATCCTTATTCTTGAATTAATGATATGTTGGGATTTGTGATGTCTTCTATAATACTGTAATAGACATTATTTGAAGCCTTTTTGCCACAGGTTCTCATCAACACAACACTCCTGGGTATCCAATCACTGCACATATTATGTAATACTCTATTGTGAATACCCAAGTAATACAGTAATACGTTAAACTTTAACGGTTAAAGTGTACAATATCATGAATTAAGATAATGAAGTTCATTGGCAATAGATTTCAAATCATCATCATGCCAATTTGTTAATCAATCTGCAATTATAGTGTGTTTAACAAACTACCATAAGATTGCTTACTTAATTTTATTCCATTTCTATACTAAAGTAAACTATATTTAATTATTTATGATTTATCGTATTTAAAAACTTTAGCATTAAAAACGAGTGATAAACAGACTTTTTTAGCTTGAATTAAATGGTGTAATAAAAATTTAGTACAATATTTGAGACAATAAATGATTAAATAATTACAAAGTTCTCAATTGTTATCAACAAACACCAAACTCTTACAACACATGTCTTTACACATGTACGGTAGTAAATCATTAATTGCTGCATATACAGTATATTCCACTAAATAGTGGCAAATTATGAACATTAATCAATACTTTGATTGTAAATAAATGTGAGAATATATAAAATATAATTTAGCCATAATGATCAATTATAAATTCTGATAGATACTAATTTTATTTAGATATTATAAGTTAAAACAGAGTTTAAATAGAGTACTGTATAAAATACCATAGGATAAATAGGGTAGAATATTTCTATAGATTTAGAGATTTATTTATGTTATTTTGGAATTCCTTAACAAAAATTATTATTAATGACTTAGAAAATAAATGAAGTATGATAATAATATGTTTTTAAATGTTTATATGTTAAGTGTATATCATACCAAATATTTATATGTTTAGAAAATTAGATGAAAATAAGAATAAAAGTCATAAATAAGGAATTCATTTATACAATTTGTACAATTGAAAATGAGTTTTGTAAACTAAAGCATTTTTATCTATAATTCAAACTTAAATCGTATATTAAATGATATTTGAAATACAGGTTCAAATTCTGTTGTGATAATTGACATCAAATAAAACCAAATAATGGAAACCATAATAATTATTATTATTGTATAAAAAGCTACAATAAAGATAGAAAAGAAATGATTTGGCATTAATTTGATGTTTAATTTGAATTTAATGCTTATATTGAGTTTAAGAGTCATTTGTAATAAGTTATACAATGCTACAGTATTATTGTCGACTAATACAGAGCTAATGATATTTTACGATATAAGTTGTGATGACTTAACTTAAAAGCAATTGTAGTCCATTTTAAATTTAAATACATTCAATTATTATTATTAGAGGTCTTTCACATCTTATTTAGCATTAAGTTTAAGAAAATTTTGTGAATTCATATATCATTTATTGAGGATTTGTGCGATTGGTTGGCATTAATGTCCTAAATATTAATTCACAGTAACAGTTACTGTATTGCGAATCGATATAAGCTTACCATCAAAAGTATAAAAATAATCATATAATCCTCTAATATGAGCCATTTGTTTGATGCCACCGAACCCATGGGCCACCCGTCCAAACATTTACAACTACGACCCACTATGTCCGCACCGTTAGCCATAAGCTCTCAGTAAGTACCGTAGCCCTGAACACCCAACTTTATGATTGTACCATAACTTATTATCAATTGTCTATAATTGTAATTTACATTCTGTACTGTATATTGCATTGCATTTGAACATTGAATCTTGCATTCATTGTCTAATAGTTATAGGGTTTACAGTAGTGTGCAATCAATGAGTCAATCATTGATTTGTCACAAATAATAACTGATTATATGATTTGATAAGTTTATGTCATATTTGTTAAGCAGACAGATGTACACATGAATAGATGAATAGCCAGAATGTGTGCCTCTTTGCTATACTGTATTCATGTATGAGTTGTGTTGAGATGTGTTTCTGTGGTCTCTCATCCAAATCCCATCCATATCTCAACCATTCCTCCAAAGCCAAGTGTCGGACACATTGTTAGCCACTAATGCCTCAGTTGTCACTCAATGTGACCATTGATGGGCTCATTGATAGGCTCACAGATAGTCTCACTCCTATCCCCCTCTTCACCCACAGGTCTTCTTTCAAAGTGACCCATAAGTCGAGCGCCGATACCACACAATCGCCGGGTGTTTACCGACGGATCAGTGCCACCAAAGAGCTGCTCTCACAGCAGACACAAGAGGTGCGCCTCAGGAATAGCAGCGCCAAGAAGTTGGTGTCCCATCACTTGGATGGTGACAGTGGTGGCAGTGATGGCAGCACTGGTAGGACTGGCAGTAGTTTAGGTGCTTTGAGGGCGAGAGAGAGCGCCAGTCGTGGCTCAAGCGCTCAACTGTTGGCCGCAAAGATGGCTGAAGTGTCTGAGAGTCTGCAACAGACAGCCGGCAACAACTGGTCCAACAATGTGGACGACTACGAGGTCGGCCAAGTCATCGGTCAGACCCATCACCACCACTTCCACACCAATCCAACTCTCATTCAATCACCACTCCATCACTCCATACACTCACACACTCTCACCAATCCCTTCACCAATGATCTCATGGTTTGATCCAAAGTTTTGATGCATTGAATGATTGGTTGGATTGAGTGTAGAGATGGTGCCTTCGGCCATGTCTTGTGTCTCAACGATGTCTGCGTGTGTTTCAGGTGTTGGAGCGACGGCTGCCGTCCACACGGCTTACTGTAAGCCCCGGAAGGAGAGGTGTGCCATCAAGAAGATCAATCTGGAGAAGTGGAACACCTCTATGGATGAGTTGCTGAAGGAGATCCAGGCTATGAGTGCCTGCAATCACGACAATGTGGTCACGTATTACACGTCTTTCGTCGTCAAGGAGGAGCTATGGCTCGTCATCCGACTCCTCGGCGGAGGTATTGCTTCACAACTCATGTGTTTTCAGTGATATCTCACAAAGTGATTGTCTGTCTGTGTCTGTGTCTGTGATTTAGGCTCTCTGTTAGACATAATCAAACACCGGATGAAGTGCGAGGACTGTCGTCATGGGGTCTTCGATGAGGCGACGATCGCCACAGTGTTGAAGGAAGTGCTCAAAGGACTCGAGTATTTTCACGCCAACGGACAGATCCATCGCGACATCAAAGCCGGCAATATTCTGCTCGGAGACGACGGATCCGTTCAAATCGCCGGTATTTGAAGCACTGCTTGCGATGCAATGGCAGTCATGTTGTGATAATGTGTTTGTCATGTCTGTTGACAGACTTTGGGGTCAGCTCGTGGTTGGCCACCGGTGGCGATCTGTCGCGTCAGAAGTCGAGGCACACATTTGTCGGAACTCCCTGTTGGATGGCTCCTGAGGTCATGGAACAGGTGACGGGTTATGACTTCAAGGCTGACATTTGGAGTTTCGGCATAACAGCCATTGAATTGGTGACCGGAACCGCTCCCTATCATAAATACCCACCGATGAAGGTTTACCTCTTATTCACCAAACATTGCGTGTAATGTATTAACAGTGAATTGATGTCCAGGTGCTGATGTTGACCCTTCAGAACGATCCGCCATCACTGGAGTCTGTGTCTGATGAGAGGGATCAGTACAAAAACTATGGCAAATCCATACGAAAACTTATTAGTGATTGTCTTCAAAAAGACCCGTCGAAGAGGCCTTCGTCTACAGAACTATTAAAACATCAATTTTTTAGAAAAGCAAAGGTTTTCAATAGTTTTGTCATTAATTTTGCAGTCAATTAATACAAATGATTGACATTCAGGACAAACATTATCTGCAAAAGACTTTATTATCAAACGCTCCGAGTATTGAAGAGCGCGCCAAAAAGGCAAAGACCAGTCGCAGAGGACAGGGAGCCAGTGGTCGACTACATCGTACAGAAGCTGGTGATTGGGTTTGGTCTTCAGATGAAGACGACAGCTTCGAAAAGGATACGCCAGTCACTGACAGTCAGGTCTCGTGTAATAACAGTTTAACGAAACAAAATCATATATCGGATGATAAAACCGATGAAATGGTGACAAACAGTGAGCGCACCGAACACTCTCCTCTCAATTGTGAACCTCTTGTCTCGAATCCAATCAATTTAGTCCTCAGAATAAGAAATGCAAAGAAAGAACTCAATGATATTAGGTTTGAGTTCACTGTAGATAAAGGTTGTAATGATTTGTCAATTACTGTAATCGAGTCATTCATTCAATGATGTGATTGATATGATTGTAGACACGGCTGAAGGGATAGCTCAAGAGTTGATAACGGCTGGTCTGGTGGACAGCAAGGATTTCATTGTAGTCGCCGCTAACCTGGAGAAACTCATTTTAGATCCCACCCTCAATAAATCACTTGTTTTCGCATTGGTAAGCCTCTCTCTCTCTCTCTCTCTCTCTCACACACACACACACTTACACACACACACTTACTCACACACACTTACTCACTCACCCTATTATACATTAATGGCAACTCATTTAATGAATGTTTTTTGTGCCGTAGAATCCGTCAGAATATTCTGAATTGTGTGACGAGAAAACGTTGACCGGTTTCGCACAGCTATCAGTCGCCGATTAATTATAATTAAAAATTAAACCGAATTTATTATCAAATTTTATTAATAAAATATTTTGTGTCCACAAAAATATTATATTTTGGGAGCGCTTCTCATCTTTCTTTTCGAATGACATTCATTCAGTTAATTGTTATATAATTTGATTGATTTAATCATATAATCAAATGAAAACAGTTTCATATCTGTTAACAAAGTTATTGCCTGTGATTCTGATTGCTTTCTAATCATTAATAACTGACATTTGCTTTCATTTATTTGATCTATAAATATGATTTCAATTAAAAAATAAACCAATTGTGCAATTGTCTTTTCATTTTAACTGTTAATTCAATCACATACTGTATGTCTTACATAGATTCAACACTTGTATCCAAATAAGGAGTCATCAATATAGCTATGCCCTTGGTGCTTTTTTATTTGAGCACATTTACAATTATTGTTAGTAGTTTTGATTATTTAACCAAATACTTAGAGAGCTCAGTTAGGGTTTTGCTTTGGCACATAACATGTCCAAAATATTTCACACCATTTACAACAAGAAAATTTAGCATAAGTTCCTAAAATTAAGGTGATTTTGCGTAAATATTGAAAATTTCTAATGATTATTAAAATTATTTTTGAGATCATATTTTGATTTTAATAAAAATCAATATCAATATTTGAGTTGACAAATTTTAATTATAATGTGATATGATTTAAAATTTAACCTCATAAAAGGTTCATAAATCTGAACATGCAATTAGCATTTATATCATCAATATTCCTGAAATAGAATTACTGTATATAATATAGATTTCTTAATTTTCTATTAATAAATAATTTTATTTTATAATTAAAATTATCAATATAAGTAATAAAGTGTTACGAAAACACTATATCTTTAACAATTTGTTTATAAAATAGCTTATTCATAAGAATATTCTGAACATGTTATACTGTATATGTAACAAAACTCTAACCCTCTACAATTTGGCAAAAGGATCAATTACAAATGATACAGGTTCTTCAAATGCATGAAAGTGGCATTGCCTTTATTTGTGATACTCTGTATATTACACTTTAAAAAGATATGCTCGACCTTAGGAATACTGTATTAATAAACTATAAAAATATTTATTATAACTCCTATCAAGATTTATATTTTAACCAATTTTAAAATTTTTGGAGGTGGGGGCAGGGTCAAATAAATTTTAGAATATCACATAGACATAATGTTAAATGCTTAAAATTTTACTACAAAATTTCAAATTAAATAAAATTTTTGAGTAGAGAACCAAAATATTCTAGAGATAGGAGATACACAGAGAATACTATTAAATGGGCCTATTATATTCAGTTAACTTGTTTTTCCACATGTACAGTACATAATGGAAGTCATAATAAGCTTTATAAAGGCCCCTTTTAATTATCGCCTATTATGTACCATTAATTTTATTATGATTACAAGAATTTTAAAAATTTTGTTGGTATATATAGATTTTAAAAATAATGCTTATTTCTCAGATTTTTAAGAAGATTTGCATGATTTTCTTATAATTTGTATACATTTCTCATTCAAATCTATCATTCAAATACTGTATATTAGAAATTCTAATTGATAATTTTTAAATGTGATGTCAACAACAATAATTTAATAGAGAATATTTTTGGTAGAAATATTATAGCATTACATTACAAAATAATATATAATCTTTAAATAAGAGATTGTTGTATTAAAATATAAATTGTATTATGCAGTATAATTTATTTATACAATACCGTAATAAATATAAAATCTTAATTTGGACAAATATAACAGATGACTAAAACT
>CAJPVJ010004043.1:0-10109 GCA_905397405.1 Oppiella nova | reverse complement strand
ATTTACACGAGTTTATACTAAACAGTGATACTGTATTAAATGTGACCAACTCAAATTTCATTATTAGTGGACAAAAGGTGGTCAACATTTTATTGTGAAAATCAATTTTTAATCATATATATATTTGTATTAATTTGACAAATTAAATCATTTTTTGTTAGTTTTACATAAGTTTTGAATTCACTTCAATTGAACGCCATATTAAAATATATTTCGTGTATTTATCGGCTTTGTCTAAATCAATGATAGCCAACGTTTATGATCAATCAGTGAACAAGAAGACTTCAATTTGATCCACACACCAATCGATTGCTTGACGGAGAATAAGTCGGATGTAAGGCCACATGGACCGGACATAGGGGCGAACGTAAGGCCAAATTTCAAGCCTGGGATGAGCGACGTGTGAAACTGCCGGAACACCGTTTACTTCAGGATCTGGACGGAGATACAATTACTTAGCATTGTGTTTAAATGTACTTATTTACTTAAACTTACCAGTGGTCATTTTGTTCACAGTGATCACCAATGATAACAATATTACGGATATAAATAACCAAGTAAAACCCATTGCGTTACAAACTTAAAGTAAATTTAATTGTGTTAATTGTAAGATGACAGTTTGTAGTCTTGAATAAATACAAAGGAGTTTACGGTTATCTTTCTTTATAGAAAATGATGGGAGAATAGAATATAAGTTTTATTAAATATATTTACGAATTTAACTAACAAGTAAGAATCAAATTAATATCTAAGTTATTTTGGAAAATATCTCCGGGAGGACTGTTTTATAAGGAGTCGATTGGTGGACGGGCAGCCCTAGTCCGGTGACCGGTTGTCTATTTCATGCAATTCATTGGTTGAAGATATGGCACGAGACTAGGGAGAAAAATTAGGGGAGAGAGAATTACATAAGATTAGGACATCCACGTTCACTTGCACCTCAAACATAAGCCTGTAGTGCTACAATGCACACTGGAGCCATTTGGGGACACACTATGAGTGACAAAATTTTAAATATTTTAACATTAATCTCTATACTGACTAATTTTATAATATTTACTGTTTTGTCACTGTTAATGTGGCCCGGATTACAATGTGTGCGCATCGTTGTTGTAGTGCATTGCGGTACTGCGACATTAATAGATTTTAGCAATATATATATTAAATAATTATTAAAAGTGATTGAAATTTTACAATTACAAATTATACTCAATAATATTGTACAACAAATATGCAAAACATCACTTTATCAGTTATTTATAAATTTTAAATAATACCATTTAATTAATAGACAACTAATAATTCCTGTGAAATAAATTATAACGTTAAATTAATATATGTGATATACAGTATATTTAAAGTAATTTGCCGGATTATTAAATCATATATCTATAAAATAGTATAATAATGTAATAAAAGTAGTTAATTAATCATAAATAATTAAAAATTAAGATTTTATTGTTAACTCAGAAGTTAGTTGAGGTTTTATTATTAATTTAATAAATTTCCCTTAAATTATATTAATCATATGTTTTCATATGTTTCGTACAATTCATGGACATTTCATTGAGCAAGTTAGACCCTTCTTTGGCACTTGGACACTGGACAGATACACTAATGTCTTGACAGTCCAGGTCTAGCCTGGACGGTTGGGCACAGTACGCATATGTTACGTAAATTCTGATTATTTTAAACTTAACATACCTTTCATAAAAATGTTTAATGGTCATTAATAAAGGTCAGCATTAATTCAAAAGGTTTTTGATTAAAGTGGGAATTAATTAATTGGCTACATTTGTAGATTATGAATTAAGGATTTTGCTGATTAGTATTTTTTCATAATCAAAACGCTAGAAAGTTCGGACCCTAATTCATGTTTTATAAATGAAAGGCATTTTTATTTAAATAATTTTAAATTTGGATTATAATATGAATATATCATTAAACTGCAAAATAATACTCAAATGAATAATAAAAATTAATATCAATTTGAAACTTGCTATTAATTTTAATGACGAATTTCTTATTCATAAAATACTATTTTTTAAATACTGTAGTAAAAGAATAAATGCAATCATCGCTAGTTAACCGCTCACGGTCATATCTATGCAATAGGGGAAAAATAGACCAGGGAGAGAGAGACATTCATAACAATGTTTTAGTATTATATAAATAGATCTATGCAATAGGGGAAAAATAGACAAGGGAGAGAGACATTGTTATCAATGTCTCTCTCTCTCCCTAGTATATTTTACCCCTAGTGCTATCCCGTTCTCTCTCCCTTAGTCCCTTCCCCGTGACATCCAATGAACCAATGAATGGCATGAAATAAAGGTTGATCTTATGACTCATCAATTCATAGTTCTCTGCACCAGTACTGTAATAATTACGCCTTAGGTTTAAATCAAGGTATAAATATTTTCTATGTATTTAATTAACGACAGGTTTTATTGTTTTACACCTTTACCTGTATGATGAAAATACATAGAAAATATTTATCCTTTGATTAAAATGTTAGGCAAAATAGTTACAGCTTTGTTGCCAAAAACTAGTTTTAGGATTTTGAAAGAGCTTTACAACCAATTTGGAATTATCCTGATACACAAATGTATTTAAAAATTAACAAGGCAAAATTTTGCAAAATCCAGAATATACTTTTTTGGTATTGACAATGTGTATCAAATCCAAAAATCAAAATTTAAAAATCTTATATACTTTTAAACGAATTTAAGATTTTCAAAAACTACCGTTCCCTACCGGTGCTCTGAGAATTGAGCAAAAGTCGTCATATTAGTGTGTTGGTGCAATAAAACCATAGTTGCAAAAAATTTTGTTTTAATCTAGCTCTATTCTAGGTATTTTAAAATTTAATAAAACGAGTAAACACGATTATGGCGAAGATTTTATGTTTGATACTGATTAATCTAACAGGAATTAAATTTTATATCTGAATATTTTATTATTGTTCACTAGTAAACACTGCAAATGAACTTCCAAATTCACCAATGTCAAAATTGGTTCTACTCCAAAAGGCCTAAAACCGAAAAGGCCTAAACTCAAATAACTAACTGACCAGTGGACATATTTTAAATTAGATTAGTGGAATAGACGCGTCTTGACCCAACCTAACATAACCTAACCTAAATTAAGCCAAATTACCATTGGTCAGTTAGTTATTTAAGTTTAGGCCTTTTGGGTGAGTCCCGTCAAAATTATAAATATTACCGACTGTGACTGCACCCAATTGGCATCATTGGCCGTAATATAAAATGTTGGCTAAATATATCAAATGGTCAATTGATAGGAATAGTGGAAAATGCTCAGGAATATCGTTAACATTAAATAAAGTTCATACTAGTCACAAATTTTCTATTCGTTCTAGATAACAGTTATGCGATAAAAGTTAATTATTTCTTGTAACATAAAAGGTTTTAATTATTTTAATAGATAGTATAGTTACATGGATACCACTGAATTTACGTTATATTATGAATCTAATCTTTCTTGTCTATACAAATGCACCTTTATTTATAAAACAGACATTTACGGAACAAACTCGGTTTCATTTACACGAGTTTATACTAAACAGTGATACTGTATTAAATGTGACCAACTCAAATTTCATTATTAGTGGACAAAAGGTGGTCAACATTTTATTGTGAAAATCAATTTTTAATCATATATATATTTGAATTAATTTGACAAATTAAATCATTTTTTGTTAGTTTTACATAAGTTTTGAATTCACTTCAATTGAACGCCATATTAAAATATATTTCGTGTATTTATCGGCTTTGTCTAAATCAATGATAGTGTTATGGAGTTTCTAACAATGCGTTGCCACGCCATCTATCAATGAAACTTTGTTAGGAATGCTATAAGTAATGTGATTCAAACAATTTAAATTAATATATTTCAAGTGATCAAAAATTTAATGTCAATTAAAACCCTTCAATATCATCTTATGGCTCATTGCAATTCTCCATTATTATAAATTCAATTTATTTATAATTGTTTCGAAAATTTTGAAAATAATTTTTGAGTAAATATTTGAACAATTGTTTAATAAATATCTTGAATATTTAAGTTATTTTTAATAAATATAAGGAGAAGCAAAAACAAGCGCCGTTTGTTTTTGCTAGTATTTTTGTTTCTTGAGATAAATCAATTTCGTTAAAAGTATTTTAAACTTAAATTTAATTATGTTATTTTGACTTTTTAACCACCCTGGTGACTCAAGTATTTAAATAAAATTTTTTGACCAACCCGAATGTCATAGTCATCAGTCACAGCATAGAAGCAGGATAAAATATAAAATATCAAAGTAAAGCTGAAAGTATAAGCTTTCATATAAGATCTAAACCTCCTGCCAACAATTTCTAGTTTTCAAACAGTAATCTTTTGAAAATCAAGATTCTATTAAAATATATAAGGGAAAACTTTCAATTAATAATTACTACTAATAAAATAACTAGCTAAAAGTGGTCTATAGCTCAAAGAGAGAGAATTTCATTGTCCAAAATTTTTAATGAAATACTTGAGTCACCAGGATGGTTAGTATGTATATATAACACATTTAATTGAAAGTTTAAAATGTACTATTCGTTAACTTTAGTAAGTTGGGTTAAATGTTTATATTTATTATCTGTTGCAATCACGTGTATTATATAATTAGGTTTCATTAGTTTTGTATAAATTGTTCATTTGATTTGATTGTAATTTTAACTCTAATTATTGAATCGCCCTCTAGTTTAAAACTAAACTATTATATTCAATTAACAAATTATTTTAAATATAATGATAATTAATATATTATTTCAATTACTAACTACTGAATGTTTATTAAATCTAAATATTTATATTGCCTGAATAATTTTCAGTAAGAATAGTATAAAACATTTAACAATGTGCCTCATTTTCATAAGAAATTAATATATTTTTAAATTAAACAACAAGAGATGACAGAATATCGTGAATGTGTTGTCTGTGGTATCAATAACAAGGATCATCCAGATATAAGATTTGGTATTGTATATTTAAATTAACAACATTTTTAAATTCTGTTTAGTAATTATGTCTGTTCAATTAACAACTTCATACCAATAGGAGAAAATTACGTTCTCAAAGGGAGTGGTATCTACACATGTGAGACTGATAGATTATGGTTCTGCAAAAGAGCTAAATATTCGGTAAATTAAGTTGCATATAATGTTGAACTATATACACCAATATTTTAAATTTAAAATATTTGATTATAATAGTGTCTTATAGAAAAATTAAAATCTACATAAATTTCTATATGGATTTATAAATGTTAATGCAAATCGGGAAAACTATTTTGAAAATCTATTTAAGTTGTTCATATAAAATTAATATATATAAACTAGTAATAGGTTTACTTGAACCAACGTAAAGTTCATTACCACTTGTTAGAGAAATCATTGCCCAAAATAATAGGAGTGAATTTATTCTACAAACTGTGCAAATAAAATACAATTTCTGAAAAAATTTAAATTATTGCTGCTTATAAGAAATGACATTATTTTGAATTTAACCTTTACTAGAATAAATAAATATATTATCCTTTGTACCGATTTTCACTAACATCAACAAAGTTTTTAATATTTTAATTTTATATTTTTATGTTAGATATCCTATTACTACAAAAATATTATGTTATTTTGTAAATCAATGTATTGGAATAATGGGTTCTACCCTAAAAGGCCTAAACCCGAAAAGACCTACTCATATAACTAACTGACCAGTGGACATATTTTTAATTTGATAAGTGGAAAAGACGTGTCTTGACCTAACCTAACCTAAAATCAGTCAAAAGACCATTGGTCAGTTAGTTGTTCGAGTTTAGGTCTTTCTGGTCTAGGCCTTTTCTGTTTTAGGCCTTTTCGGATTTAGGCCTTTTCAGTGAGTCCCGTCATAATGTGATGTGAACGAACTAATAGTTATTTTATTATTATAACAGAAAATGTGTCCCAAAGGAAAAATGGGTGCAAATGACCCGGAAAATTGTCCTATTAATATGTGCTCGGCTTGTAAACTACACAAGTGTTTGAGATTGGGAATGACACATGTGAGCTAGTACAATTTAATCGAGACAATAAATAATAAATTATTCCATACACAGAGCGCTACAAGTGGCAACAAACATCATGGAATTTACACAAATGCGTATCCAGGTTTTATGTTTCAATCAAATCAGTTGGAAAATTGTAGTGTTGTCAATGACCAGGGTCATCAACTAACAAATAATTCATCAACCACACAACAAATTGTTGCCGGATATACACAATCAACTTACAGTGACCAACATCAGTCCAATTCAATTACTAACAATTTGCACGATGTCCATGTTAATTCAATTATGAATCAAAATCACAATTACTTTATGGACACAACTCCAACTCAACCTAACCTAGCACATTTATCGGGGACACAGACTTTAGATTCAAGTAATCAAATACTGAACCCGATCGGCATTACACCGACTGCAAACACTCTATATACCACTACTTTGAGCCCATACCTGGTGTTCGAAAGTTTAAATACGGAAAATGATTCGTCAACTAATTTGATTGATATGACAGACATTGAGGTGTTAAATAATTTTGAGGAGTTTAGCCAGGGAATTGATAGTAACAATCCAGAGTCATATGAGACACCACTTGTATTACAAACAAATGCAACCAATAATATACTAATGAATCAAACGGACGACTCGCACAATATGATCATCAATGATATGATTCATACTTTAATTAATAAAATTAACCTTGGTTTGATTACCACCACTAACGGAGATCCATTATTAGCCAAAATGAAAGTAAGCAAAATTATATTTTTAAAGGTACCCATGTAAACTTTAATCATAACCAGTGACCAATATTTACAAATTGAAAATTCAAATACATGAGAATAAAGGCCAACAAATGATCAAGGAGATTGCGGACGAGTTGAAACGGGAGGGTCAGGGTCGGTTTAAACAGCTGTTGGATACGGCTGGACTGTACCGGGAGGCCGAGGATGTGCTCAAAATGTTCATAACGAAGGAGCCCTGGGAGTGCACCACTGATGTCGAGTTAAAAGTGATAAAAGCACCTAAACTGCGATCAGGAGACTCGCGATACTTTAAAATGAATTCTCATCCCAGGGGTCGGGCCATAATATTTGTGACCGTCAATGGCCTGGATGTCGAGATAATGCGATGGAAATCCATTTTCGCACAGTTAGACTTTAAGTGCGAGATATATACAGACATCATATGCTCTCAGATCAACGATATCCTGTTGGGAGTGTCGTGTCAGCGGTTCGTCGCCGACGCCCTGTTTGTGATGGTTATCGGCGGCCCCTTTGATCAGAAGATCTATGGTTACGGCAATCGTGAAGTCGATAATGAGATGTCTTTCACAGAAATTGTTGACATATTCTCGGCTAATAATCCTAAGAGTGATGTCTCTCTTAGGATGAAACCGAAAATATTTGTTTTTAACACTTTCTCTATTGGTTTGAATTTTATTTATATTTATTGGAGAGAGAGAGATCAAAGTTTATTAATATATTTATGCACTAATCTACATACTTTTAGAAACCTACCAACAAAGTGAAAATATACCGATGAATCTGAATAATAGAAGCTATGTCATTTATTCACATGCAAAATGTATGTATTACATAAACTGTCAAGTAATTGAGTTTTCATGTATAATTTAAATGTGATTAAGTAAATCAAAACTAATTTCAGCTATAAATACATGGCGTAACCCCAATGAAGGTATAACACTATTTGGACAGGCATTCAGTTTTTCAATCGCACAGTATGCGTGCAATTATCACCTTATTCATTTAGTTGGAAAGGTCTATTATAATATTCCTATTACTAAATTACAATTTAATTTACTAATTCTAATATTTGTATAGACTCTGAACCGACTGGTGGATGAGCATGGTGAAAATAATCATCCACAAATAATCCTGAGCTCGTTAGACATGACACGAGATATATATTTCAATCCTGGTCTTTAAATTAGTTGCATATAATTAGAAAACTATATTCATTTATATATTTATAATTCAAATTTTATAACAAATAAACAATAAGGAGATGAAAACCGATTCATTGAATACTTTGATAGATTTAATTGAATCCTATTTCTCATAAATGTACCTAAACTTAAAGACTATTGACGCCGTGATCCTTATCTACTCCTCCCACCTCTACTAAACTGTTGGAGCTGTCGGTAGCGTTACACCCGTCCCGACATATTCTGATTGCGGGTCTGTTGGTTCCAGGAGTTGGTTCCGCCTATTGGGAGGAGTGGTAAGGGTACTAACGACTTGTGGACTGCGGATTGTGGAGGTGGCCCGGTTGGCGCGTTTGACGGTTTGTCTACTATATCTGAGTAGGTGTCTGATATCGAGCCCCTGACGGACAATTCGATTGTCAGGGTAACCCTACCGATATGGCTCTGTGCGTCAAAATTGTATTATTTAAATCCTATGTGATTGTGAAAGGAGATGTTATTGTGAATACGATGTAAACATAAAACAGATTAATTCAATATTTTTGTATTAAATTATAACCTATATAAAAAATTATTTCGTTAGGTATTTATAATGACTAATAACTCAACTAAAAAAGATTTTGATTTTTAAATTGAATTATTTTAATATGCATAATTACTTTATTTATATTATAATTACTTTAATACATTTCAGTATAGCGTGGGTTTAGATTCTCAACTAGACAATAAACTATATTCTCTACTAAAACCAACCGGTGCTCACGATTCATAGTACAGTACCAATGTTATCAATAGTCAATCGTTACTTAATTGATCGCGATTATATAACAATTTTTATATTTATATCTCAAACTAACAGTATACGGTTCAAAAATAAATCACAGAATTAATAATATTCTTATAACATGTTTATCACGATTTTTATTATTAATTTGCTTTTGAGATATAACCGTAAGGAATACTGCGAAAATTTATATATTAATTTATATTAAAATTAACGAAAGTTTTAGATATTTACTATTGTTAATTAAATTATTATTAATACTGAATAATAACTACTATATGTATGACAACTGGTTATCCTAATGGTAGAGTGACGAGTTAAAAAATATATGATACAATATTTTCAATCAAGCACAAACATATAATACTTTGGGATTTTATGTATACAAAACTATTTCTTACAAGACAAAACACATGTACACGGTGGTTGGCAAAAATTTGTATATGGGATTAATAGGATAAAAAGTAATATTATTCTTGTTTTGTATTAATGCATTTAAAAGTGGGAATAAACTCACTCTGACAGTAATATGCGCCCATCTAAAACATCTAAATTAAAATGCTAACAATCATCAATGTACATTTTAAAATTAAAACATATCCCACTTTGCCAAGAATATACTAATAGTCATTAGAAAGTACAGTGTTTTATATTATTACTTTAACTCAATTTGCAATATAATTTTGTTCATAATTAATTAATTTACTCGCCCATATGCAACATTTTTAAAATCATAAATTAGTAGTATAAGATATTTTCATAATATATGAATAGTTGTAAGTATTTTAGTGAGTTTTCACCCTAGATAGCTACCAATTTATGATTTACAACTGACACGCATAAGTAAATGTTAAAATTTTATAAAAAAAACTATTTCTCGTATCAAATACTCTCATAGTTTGGAAAAGTCTGGAAGAGTCCTGTACTGCACTATACTTTACAAAAATTTTCAAAAATATAATTGTTTTTTTGTTTGATAACTAGTATACAGATCCTCAATAAAAACCGAGATGAAAGATTGTTTAATAACTCGCTTATTACTTGTAGTTAAAATCTATACTCTGGCACACTTAGAGTTCATTATGAGGTAGCCATGATAACACAAGAATATTCTGTATGACACCCGGAATATTCTGTGATATTGGATGGTTTGCTGGACCCATAGTCAGCGCAAAGATTACTAATGTTACAAATTATATGGAATAAGGGTATGGTAAAGGGGATACTATATTTCAATAATATCAAAAAATAATTAAAAATATATCGCATGCCTTCTTACAGTTTAACTT
>CAJPVJ010004042.1:7500-10110 GCA_905397405.1 Oppiella nova | reverse complement strand
ACATATATATTATACGCCACTAATTGACTGTCAAATGTGGAAATAATTCAATTAAATGCAAATCTTGTTTTTTAGCAATTAGTTTGCAGACAAATGCACTAATGAGATGAAAAACAATGTATTTTTTAATATTATCGTATAAATTAAAATATGAATTATATAAAAAACACATGATATGAGTAGTTTTATTATAGCAATTAATCATATTTATAAAATTAATTTAAGAGTAGTTAATGGTGTCTAACTATTTACTTAACACAGTATGCATTACAGCTATTTTAATAAATTTATTAATACTTATAATATTTTATTTATAATTCTTGGCTGTTTATTAATAAAGTTTTCATAAATGAGATATTTTTGTGGACAAAATCATTTTCATATAATTGATCTCTCATTTAACTTCTTATTTATAGCTAAATATTTCCGTTTCAACCGGAAATCATCTCAATTTACCGATAAATTCAAGTCTCCGTTAATAATCAATCAACTAATTTAATTATGAGCTTTAAATAAATTTAATTATAGATTCTGTATGAATGAAAATGCATTTCGTATTATTAGTTTGATCTGATTTTCCGCACAGATCTGTGCTTTCAATACGTTTTTTACGCACATTTTCTCGTTTCAAAACAAATCAGTTAATCGTAACTAAAACTTATAAATTGAGATAAATTTTCGAAACTATTTTAAAACTGTTTCCAACAAAGTATTAATTCAATAGTTTTTTGTGCGAATATTCTGTGTTTAGTTTTTGCCCTTTTATTTAGTCCTTTCGAAACAAACACTCATTTATTTTGGTTTCTTTTGATTCTCATTAATATTAATGAAAATGGTTTTTGTTTTGAGAGGAAAGAGATGGTGGGGGGAGGGGGTGGGGGAGGGAGTGGGAGAGTGAGAGCACAGCCTTCTATGATATTCAAACTAATAATACGAAATGCATTTTCATTCATACAGAATCTATAATTAAATTTATTTAAAGCTCATAATTAAATTAGTTGTGAAACTGATTCCTCAAATGTGAACTCCGATTGTCAGATTGACTACCAGTGCCTCAGACTGACTACCAGTGCCTCCAATGAATGCATAGAAACTCTTGTC
This sequence comes from Oppiella nova, assembly GCA_905397405.1. NCBI lineage: Eukaryota > Metazoa > Arthropoda > Arachnida > Sarcoptiformes > Oppiidae > Oppiella > Oppiella nova. The sequence continues at coordinate 9,009 of CAJPVJ010004042.1, read as the reverse complement.
TAGAAATCCCTTCAATCTTATGGTGTAATATATTTGTGCACCAAATTGTCAGACAATTATTAATAAAAATTACATTTTTCTAAACACACATTATTTAGTGATATGAATCGATTGTCTATTAATTTTTTTATGGAGAATGTGTTGATATATATTACAAATCAGACATTCATTACTCTTTATCTACTTTTTATCACAAATAATAGTAACTGTTTTTTTGTGTAGTATTTTTTCCAGACAATGTTATATAAAAGGAATTCGTCTCCCATTTAATGAATGTATCATTCATTAGAGCCCTGTTTTTGTGTTGACTTTTTGGTTTACCCTTAGATTGTCGATCACTAATAATGATTAATACATCGCAACTCATTGGACAACAGTTTATCCCATTAGCCGTACAATACAATAACAAACTCATTGCACAAATGTGTTGTGTATTGGGTTCGCAATGTATTGTGTTTTTTATTATATATGTTTGCCGTATATCTCGGCTTTTATCGCGAATTTCTTTATTTATTCTCTCATTTAATATTGTCTTTAAACCTAATTATAAAAGTATTTAAATTGTTTCCTATATTATGATTTGGGGCTTAATTATAACAATTGTGTGCATCAGTTATGTATTAATTAGCGATACCATCAGTACATGAGTTCTTGAGTTTTTTAAACCAAATGCCAATTCTTGATGAGATCAGCACTCAGTCTCTCAGTGGCAGAGAATGTGTTTGTGTTTTGGTTACATATTTCTCCCACTGAACTGAACCCCAATAAACAAATTCATGATAACGTGTAAAAAACAAACTTAAATTTAGACTTAGATATGGAATTAGCAGCAAAAAAGTTGCAGAAATTGAGTGAAATTTTTCTATTCATTATATCCTTCCGAGACATTCAATAGTAAACATTTTTTGCAACTTAAAAATTCACAAAAATGTCGCATTTTCTCTCTTTTATATACTGTATATCTCTATAATAAGAACTAATAATAATAGTAATAAATGAGAGAATGTGTGAAAAAGTATTGCAAAATAAGCACAAAAAATATAACTCTATTTAAGTGAGAGATTGTAATCGTTTGCTTCAATGAACGCAATAACTGTTAACCAATAAAACGTTTTTTACAATTGTGTGCATCAGTTATGTATTAATTAGCGATACCATCAGTACATGAGTTCTTGAGTTTTTTAAACCAAATGCCAATTCTTGATGAGATCAGCACTCAGTCTCTCAGTGGCAGAGAATGTGTTGTTTGTGTTTTGGTTACATATTTCTCTCACTGAACTCAACCCCAATAAACAAATTCATGATAACGTGTAAAAAACAAACTTAAATTTAGACTTAGATATGGAATTAGCAGCAAAAAAGTTGCAGAAATTGAGTGAAATTTTTCTATTCATAATATCCTTCCGAGACATTCAATAGTAAACATTTTTTGCAACTTAAAAATTCACAAAAATGTCGCATTTTCTCTCTTTTATATACAGTATATCTCTATAATAAGAACTAATAATA
>CAJPVJ010004042.1:0-2500 GCA_905397405.1 Oppiella nova | reverse complement strand
TTCCACTCTTTCAGCGCCACAATAAACTCGACTTTTTTTTCTTAATTATCTTTTTCTCCATTGATTTTCAACAAAATATTCATTCATTTTGTTGTCGTTTAGTCCTTTGCTTTCATTGCTTAGAATTAAATCAAATTAATTGTTGCGATAGAGTTATAGTCATATGAATGACAATCATATAAAAGACATTCATTTTAGGCTTACATGTGAGGGAACACCAGAATGAGGATCACATGCACTATATGTGAGGCCAACCATAAACACGAGAATCGCTTTTCCCTATTATATGTCAAACTCCATCCCAATGATTGACTTCACTTCAAGAGTTTTGCATTTTGTTCACTCTTTAAGACTGAAGACTTCACTGACAACTTTCAAATCAAATACACTTTTGTTCACACAATCAGATTCAAACTTATTTTCTCGACTTCTCTTTAATAATAGTCAAAAAGTTATATTAATATTAATAATGACGTGAAGTATAGGCAGCCAATGGATCACTAATTGACAGCAAAGTTGATGCAATTGTTTACTCAAAACTCTATCCGCGACTTAAATGACAATAAAAAAGACAATAAGATTTGTGACTCCGATCGACACGAATAGCCTCTTTGAGCTCATTATTAGCTTTTGTTTCATAACTTATATAACAGGCAATAGGAAAGTGTATGGAAATGGGAATCAATTGAATGGCTCTCATGAGAGCACATATACAGTAGTGCCGGACAATCACATAAGAAGTCAATTGAGTCAATGATAAATGTAATAAAATGATTGACTCTTATGTTTAACATGTTCTTCACGTTTGCCTTTACTTTTAAAAGGCTTTAATCCACTCAATGAACACAAATTATTTGATATATCAATCTAATCTCGTAAACAAGATTTCGAGTTAATTCTTATAAACATTTTACACGATCTTTATATGCAATTAATTTCGTTTTCAAAGTTTGCTCTGATTTTGAACTTTTGTTTTATTATTTTCACATTTTATACGAAACAATGTTTTCATTAATTTTGAACATTTTCAGGCTTTTTGTATAATTTTCTGCGTTATTAATATATATTTCATTTTTCATATCTGGTGTCATATTTTATATGAAATTCAATATTGTTTTTATTCCTATTATTCTTTGCATTTCTATATACAGTAATTATTCATTGAACAGAAAGCCATCAAATTTAATTAAATTGAGATTTTATTTCAAAACTTTTTTAACTGAATTAAATTCTGCGGACGAATCGCAACACTATTTCTGCTTTAAAAGAGAGAATTTTGTATAGAATTTGTGAATATATACGCGAAAAATGGTTACAATTTATCAAAAGTGTAGTATTCTTGCAATACTGTATGAATGGAAGTAAAGGCAGGGCTGGTAGCACTGGTAGTCGACGTGATTAATCACATATTGAATAACAGGAATTCTTAATTATCAGAATCTCTTTTAAAGACTTAATTCTATAATCAATTTAGGCTTTAATTTATGGATTTGTTGTGTTTGTTGTGAGAATGTCTCGAAAATATACACAATATATTTGAACCACATTTATAAATGACATTCTTTTCTCAGATAATCATTTATTTTCTAATTGTATTTAAAATTACAAAAACTATAAGTAAAGTATCCGCGCCTCAAACGAGACTCTCTCTCTCTCCCTCTCCCTCTCTCTACCTCTCTCTCTCCAGAGTCCTAATGATATTAACCATTTAAGTCTTAAACACAGTTTTATTTATTGCATTCAATTCTGTTTAAGTGAATAATTTTTAAAACTAGTGGTCGTTGTTCTCCTCTCCCTCTCCCTCTCTCTACCTCTCTCTCTCCCTCTCTCTCTCTCTCTCTCTCTCTCTCTCTCTCTCGTAGGGTATCGTCTATTTTGAAGCCAAAGTCATTAACCACCGAAAGATCAAAAGCAAAGGCAATGTTTGACTGTTTCTCTGTTTCTATTCCTCGTCTGTCATACAAACGTGTCATTAATTCTCTCTTTTTTAAAAACTTCTTCGTTTCTGTTTATCATTAGTGCTTCTGATGTCTACTAAAGCCTCACTTCTCATCAACTCTTGTGTCAAATGCTTAGAAACTGTTTTCAATTGCGAGTCAGACTCGCAAACATATATATAAATATAGAGATTTAAATCTTTTTGTCAACAAATAATTGAATTAATAGAAGGTGACAGTCCATAGACAGCCTATAGACAGACCAATGATTGATTAAGCTTTTTATATGTCATTACCAGCACTGCAATCACTACAATTGCCATTCAATAACACCACTCTTTCACCTCTTTTACATCCAAATCGATCGCCACTTCTTGTCCTCACTTTCATTATTAGATGACAATTGAGTTTACAATCACTGAAAACAATTCTTTTGACACTTAATTGCTCCCAATCTCTCTCTCTCTCTCTCTCTCGTCTATATATCTATTCATTTAATCTTTTATTTATTCCTACACTACACTACACTACAGTGATATAATAGTGTACATGAAGTGCTCATT
>CAJPVJ010004041.1:0-10112 GCA_905397405.1 Oppiella nova | reverse complement strand
ATGTCTCTAACAGACTATATGTCATATACTGGAGGACTGTTTAGTCTATGGTTTGGCACAAATGGCAAAGACTTTATTATTTATTTAATAGACAGCAGTCATATGATATGGATTTGGATGTCATATAAGTATAATGAATACAGATTTCGGAATACCGTTCATGTTATCAATATTCAACCAATATCGTATAATTAAAATTTAAATTATATATTCAAAATTTTCATTTATAAATGTCTAGTACCCTGCATAATTAAGTATATATAATCTTATAATATTCTAGGTATTAACGACAAATTATGTGTTTTTAAATTTTATTACGCAATTTATTATACTGTATAATATAATATATTTTAAGTTTATCATTAGTAAATCTTTATTCATTTACATAAATGAAAACCTTTTTAAAAAATGAATGTTCATTTATAAGATAACAAAAATTGAAACATAAAGTTGAATAAGACTACTTATTTTTAATTATTGAAAAAATATTTAGCATTGATATTTATTATATTATATTTAATCTCAAAAAATATTATTCATTAATTAATTAAAATAATATTTCACAATAAATAATAATTCACATTATGGCACTATTCAATAATAAAATAATAATAATTTTTATTAAAATCTAAGAACATGTCTTAAACAAATACATAGTATTCATAAAAACAAATGAATTTCATTAACAAATTTGCGATCAATATTTACAGATCTTATATGTAATGGTCAACTATTGAACAGTTGTGAGGCATAAATAAAAAAGCTTTTATCAAATACAGATTTATGTAAACTTAATTTACAAAACACACCATTTCTTGTGGTCCCATAGAAAACAATATCAGAATTATATTTTTCTTTATATTCATATAATTTAAACTTTATTTTGAATACAATTTTCAAAATCTGTAGTTTCCGACGCTTTACTAATGAATTGATTTTCAAATATTGAAGCCTTTCTTCATGTCATATTATTTTGAGACATTTTATAACAAATAAATTTTGTTACCTTTCTCTGGACTGACTCTAATCTAATTGTTTGCGATTTGTTAGGAATTACGGATAAATTATAAAACTCTAAAATCGGCAAAATATATAACACATAAAGTCTTAAAAATGTTAATCCATTTACACGATTGCATATCACTCTAAGGATTGCAAACTTTTTCAATGCCTTCCCAATTATATAATCAAAATGAGTATTAAAAGTCATTTTGTTGTCATACATTACTCCGACATGTTTATGATTTTTAACATTATTATTCGTAGTGCAAATGCTCTAATCAAAATAATTTATTAATGCTAATATTATAATTACGTACATTTACACTAACATCGTGAATAATTATAAATTTCAAACTAATTCATAAATATCTATAACTAAAATACCTATATGACATACTACAGTATAGCAACTATTTAGTAAACTTGTTTGATTCTCAATGTGGCCAAAAATAGCCTATACTCTATGTTATAATGGATATAGGCTAGTTTTTGGCCAGATTGAGAATCAACAAGTTTACATTAATTAATTATATTGAAATCGCTGCGCATGATAACTTTTTTACAAAAAAGGTTATGTGCATAAAATTATTCTCAGATACAAGGTAACATATTTAAATTAATTTTCTATAATTATTAAGTTATATGAATAATTATATTTTTAAAAATATTTTAAAATAATTTATTTTATTTCTTTTTAAATTACTTAAAATTACTGTAATACGCAAAAGTAAATACTAGTATAATGTCAATTATAATAAAACAATACCTTGGTGGTACTACAACAATTTTGAATTAAGATACTAATTATTATATTAAAATGATAATTGTTTTGTACTTTATTATTAGTAATAATAATAGCTACGAGCTTATATTATATTAATAATCTAAATTATGAAATATACTTTATATTTACTATTGATTTTGGGTAACATTCAAAATTCTCTATAACCATGGTGCATCAAAAATATTTTTCTATTATTGGATTGTTATTTACATTCAATGGTAACAAGGTTAAATATAAAATTAACTTAAAAATAAATAAATAATAATTTTCATATATTTAGTTAATAACCAGAGTGAAGCACTATTATTTAACCGGATAATTAATAAAATAAGTATGTTCATTTTATTACAATATTTTTATATAATACAGTTAAAAAATTAAAAATTAACTATTAATTGTACTGTACTTATTTTTTATGTATAGCCAATGGGGGTAATAAATACAGTGAACCGGTAGTTCACACCAAACTCCTTACTTATAGGGACCTACAAACCCGCATAACCCGCAAAATCAAATCTATTATAAATATATGGAATACTGATAAACAATGTAATGTACAGTGTGTCAAAAAAATAACCAAATAATTATTTTCAAATAATTTAATTTCCAAATAATTTAAATAAAATTACATAATGAGATCATCAGATGTGATGCGTAATTGATTGTATTTTACGCAAAAATATCGTTCAATGTTTTCCGGTTTCATATTCGTTCGCCGATCAGAGAGAATGTAATTCAATTGCGAGAATGCGCGCTCAATCTCGGCTGTGGTCAAGGGGGCGGACATAAAATACGATTCCATTTCTTTGTTTTTTGTGTTAAACAGTTTGATGTCGGGGTTCTTTTCCAAACTACTCTTGAGCTTTTCCTGAGCATATAGTTTCAATTTTGAATAAACTGTATTCAAAATACACATTTGCTTAGCTCTCGTTAGCCCTCTCTCCTGAATGTCTTTAATCCCTTTTGTCAATATAGTAAAGTCCAATAAACTGTTGAGTTGTAATTTGAGTTCCGGGTTTTCAATCTGATTTTTCAATTCAATAATAGTTTGATTTTTATTAATCGGTATTTGATTAATAAATTTGCAAATTTCACTGAAATTCTTATCATTTGCATAATAATATGCTGTCTCTAAGAATGTCCCCCAGCGGGTATTGCTGAACCTTGGGGGAAGAGTTACATCTTTTCCGACACATTGCTGACGAAATTCATGTCTTCGTTTTGGGGAATTCTTGAAATATGATTTCATTTTAAGCATAAAACTTTCAACTAATTTATTTTCTATTCGTATTGTGTCACAAACCCGATGAAAAGCATGTGCAAGACATGTAACATGTAATGTCTGAGTAAACAGGCCTCCTTTGGCATCACTCACAGCGCACACCATTGTCTCTGCCTGATCTGTTACACAAAGCTTTACTCGTTCACAAGGTATGCCCAGAGTATCGCAAGCCTTAATCATTGCTTTGTAAACAGTGTCTGCATTGCAGGCATCGAGAACTTGAGTAGAAATTAAATATGGATCTCCGGATTTGGTTGCGTCTAATATGCCAACTAGACAACTGAATATAATTCTGCCACAACGTGAAGTGTATTCGTCAAACATCAAATAAACATTATTGTTGCCAATTATGTTTATGATTTTATTAAGCATTGTTTCGTACACTTTCTTCACATACTTTTGTCTCAATTGTTCTGGAAGTGGAATTTGTATTCCACCGAAATCGTTTATCCAGTCACGCATTTCCGGGTTACTTAACGCTTCCAATGGGATTCCGGCTGACATGAAACCCAAAACCATTGCGAATAGAAATTGTGTTTTGTAGTTCGGGTCCTCTTTCTTAACAGTAAACAGATTCTCAGTTGATTTGCGTTTATTTGAATTTTTGTCATTCAAGTTCTTTTGGTTTGTCAGTACTGACGTGTGCTTTGACGTTACTTTTCCCATGTTTGAGATCAAATCTGTCAAAATATGTGACACACGGTTTGCACAATAGTCTATTGTTTATCACACAAAATACGTCCGGATCCGTTGCACAAATCTTTTGCATTTCATCAATTGTTTTAGCTTCAACTGATTTATTATTGAGATTAATCAATGGCAAAAACTTAGTGCTCATTTTTTCCATTTTAAAACACTATTGTTATAAACAAAAATTTTACACTTTTTATTTCAACACAAAAGTACTGTACTTTGAATGAAAAGGGATTCAAATGTAATGAAGAAATTGTGGCAAAAGTTTCACTCAAAAAGCACAACTAAATCGACACAAATCCAAAAATAATAATTTTCACAAAAAATAAATCAATATTTCAACACAAATGTTATGTTTACTTGATATACATTAGGTTTAAACTAAAATAATGTTTAGAAAATAATATTATTTTCAATGTTTTTAAGCATAAATTTATTATAATCCTATCACTATCTGATCACCCGGTACATTGAAAGTGTTATCAGTATTGTTTGTTTAGTGCCTGGATGTAGTACCACTACACAGATTAAGTGAGTGCATGTGAGCTTAATGGCAAAATTATTTCCTAGGACTAGTGCCTGTGGTACAAATCTAGAGACATATCAAGTGATTCTCAAATTGGTAATGAATTTTGGTATAACTTAAGTGCGCATCACATGTTTGTCGAGAAGTCGTTGGTTTGGGACTCAACACAACCCCTGTATGTCTATCGGGAGGAACCGGTTATGTCTCTAACAGACTATATGTCATATACTGGAGGATTGTTTAGTCTATGGTTTGGCACTAATGGCAAAGACTTTATCATTTGGTTAATAAACAGCATTCATATGATATGGATTTGGATTTCTTATAAGTATAATGAATACCGATTTCGGAATAACGTTCACGTTATCAATGTTCAGCCAATATCGTAAAATTAATATTTAAATGTCAAGTACCCTGCATAATTAAGTATATATAATCTTATATTATAGGAAACAAAGACAAATTAAATTTTAAGTGTTTTCAAAAGTTTTATTATACAATTTATTATACCGTATAATATAATACTTTTTTAAGTTTATCATAATATAAAATTATTAAATCTTTTTAAAATTAATGTTGATTTATAAGATAACAAATGTCACCTGTACAAATTGAAACATCAAGTTGAATAAGATTACTTATTTTTAATTATTAAATTAAAATAATTATAATAATTAGCACTGATATTTCTGATATTATATTTAATCTCATAAATAAATAAATAATAATTTAAATGTATTTAGTTAATATCCAGAGTGAATCATTATTATTTAACCGGATAATAAATAAAATAGGCAAGTTCAATTTATGAAAATGTTTCTATTTAATAAGCTTAAAAATTTTAAAATTATTTATATATTATATTGTATTTATTTGTACATGTTGGTTGATAAATACATCTATCAAAATGCTCTGGCAGAAAATAATGAGGGTGATTTATGGACACAGATTGATCGTGCACATAAAGCATTGGCTAAAGCATTAGAAAATATCATTTTTATATTTTACAAAAATAAATATTTTATTATTAAACTTTTTGCAAGTGTAATTTATTTTATATAAAATTATTTTTATAATTTGTACCTTGCACTGTATGTTACACTAAATATAAACCTGAACAAATACTAAATTCATTACGACGTATAAAATATTATTTTGCAAAACACATCTATTATTCAATTAAAGTTTTAAAAATGTATTAAAAATACTATAATTTTAAATTTTTATTACAATGAACATCAAGTCAATTTTCATATTTTTATTAATTGTCATTGTTATGAGTTTAGTATAGCAATATAAATCATTTTAAAAATAATTTATTTTCGTTTAATATATTTATTTTACTATTAAGATGATTGCAACGCCGAGTCTACAACTCCCTGTCCACCCGGTGATGATGAGAGACATGTAACCACTACCGGCACCGGGAGTACAATGAAAACATTTGATGGATCTAAATTGCAAATCAAAAAAATGGCCGGTGCTAATCATAAACACAAATAGATTTTTGTGCTTGCTGAACATCTGAATTAATTCATTTATAAGAATTATATTTGAATAAAATTTTTGAAAATATGATAATTCAGTAATAAGTTTATGTGACTATTATTTAACCAGTTAATATTTTATAAGCACAAAATTAAAAATAATTCATTATCTACTTTGTATAAAAAAATTGTTTTTTGTAATTTAAATTTCTGAACATATCTGTAAATAACATATTATTTACTACAGTTTGCTTACTAATTATTTTATAATTACCATTAAAATGAGAAATATTTGCACTAAAAAATAAAATAACATTTTGTATAAACAGATACACTATAACAACTTATATAAAGTTCAACCAAACATATTTATTTTATTATAAAATATTTCATATTAAAATTATTCAACAATTTATTGATAATTTTATATTTTAATAATGATGTCTAAAACAATTGTATTTGTATTTATTATAGCTATCGTATTAGGTGAGAATTATAATTTGTATTTATTTTACACAATAATTTAAAATATTGTAATTATAGCTGTAGGTATAAATGTCGAGGGTGCTAATGGACAAAATGGCAATGGTCAGCAAGGTAATGGTCAACATGGCACTGGATATCATGCTAATAATGGACAAGGTGGTACTGTTAGCGTCAATAAAATGGCTGGTGCTAATCAAAAACACAAATGATCATGATCATTTTTGGTTTTCAAATATAAAAATAACAATTTAGATTAATTTCAATTAGAAAATGTCTATAAAATAATTATATGTTTACTCTCTCTCTCTCTCTCTCTCTCTCTCTCTCTCTCTCTATGAATTTGGGAATTAATTAGTGTATTCATGTCTTAAAAAAGTAATGATTTTTAATAAATTACACTTTTGAATGTTTTTAAAAATGATTATTTAATTTTCCTAACATCTGCCTATCAATTTTTAGCATGCAAAGTGCTAATTTAATTAATGTGCTTAATAATAAATATATTTGTTCAATATAATCAAAGTTACGTAAATCACATAATAAAACAATAAGCAAAAATGGGTGCACATTCATAAGGACATACAGCTGTATAATTAATTATACATTTATGTAATAGCAAATTTTATATACACTATTACTATAAAATAGATTTAACATTTTTGTATAAATATAATTTCTAATGATAACTAAACAATTTATTAATTAGATCAAGCATAAAATTTATAATTATAAACATGCTAATTAAGGCAACCGTATTGTTGTTTATTGTAGCTATTCTATTGAGTTGAGTAGAAAATAGTAACTATTTTTATAAATTATAATTATAACTTTACCATGCTACTTTATTACAGCTGAGAGTATCGATGCTCAGGATATGAGCACAACTGCCAGTCCTAATGGTGGGGCTGGACGTAGTGGTGGTAGACCTGGTGGATCAAAGGGCAATGGAGCTGAGCCTAGTAGGGCAAAAATGGCCGGTGCTAATCATAAACATTAATGATCAGTGTGCTATTAAATAATACAATTATGTTTTATTGTATTCATTAATTAAGCACATTTAAAGTGTAATAATTTTTATTTAAAATTTTAAATATTTCTAAATTGCTATTGTAAAATTATAATTAAATTTATATTTAATAAAATTGATTTATTATGTAAGAAATATTAAACAAAAAATAAAGTATTTATTGCGTAAAATAAAACATTAAAAAAAGTAAATAAATTAAATAGTAATTATCCCTATTATATTTTTAAAATTATTTAATCACCTTGTTTTAAACAAAACTAATGTTAGTTGTACTGTACACATTTATACATAAACAAGTTTTATTAGTTCAGACATTTTGATAATAGCATTAAATATCAAATTAAAATATAATTAATACCATAAAATTTAACATATAATAAAAATTTAAAGCACGGTTAATTAATAAATCTAATTTTAATTCAACATGAGAATTAAAACTATAGCACTTGTATTTATATTGGTTACTGTGTTAAGTTTAGTGAAAAAATATAATTAATTTTTTAATTTTTTAATTTTAAGAATGATTTATTTTTATAAAACTTTTTATTATAGCCGTAACAATGGCCGACAAGTCGACAACTCCCTGTCCTAATGCCGGTGCTGGTGGTGGGAACACAAATCAGGCAACTACAGGACCTGCCAAGCTAAAATTTACTAATCTAAAAATGGCCGGTGCTAATCAGAAACACAAATAAATTTTCATGGCTTATAAATAGGTTTAAAACTATAATAATTTTCTAACAAAATTTTTAAAATGTTTTCAATAATTAATTTTTAAAAGTAATTATAAGATTGCACTATTTTCAATAGTAAATATTATAATTTATTTATATTACAGTATATTAAAATTACTAAATTTTATAAAGAAAAATTATAAAAACTGTAAACAAACTAAAGGAAATTTATAAATTTATAAAACTTGATTTAATTCTTATATTAATTGGAGATCTCAAGAAGAATTGTTTAAATAATTATATTAATATTTTATAATTTATTTTTACTAACTATTTTTAAGTAGAGAGAGAGAGAGAGAGAGAGAGAGATTAAATTAATTTAAATTCATATTAAAATGTACTGAAATTTTGTTATTTTCAATATAAAACAATTAAATTAACGTTTGCATTTGTACACAATGACAAAAAAATGTCATTATAATATAGATATAAATAAATTAGTACACTATTAATTATTTTTTACAAATACGTAATATAATATTTAACTTTTTAAATTATGTTACTATTATAAATTATTATAGTAAAGTCATTAAATACAAATTATTGAACTTATATATTCAACAGATAATTAACTAGTTTAAATATATTTTCAGAAACTTACTAATTGAATATTGTAAGGTACATATTTGAGTCCTTTTAATCGTAAAATAAAAAATAATTAAATCTAAATTTAAAATCACATGAATTCAGTTCAAACAAACCACCTATCCACAATAATCTGCTGTACTTAAAAATCATTAATTAAAAACCCTAACAATTAAATTGTTTTGTAAATCAATTGTTATCCTATATGTAGTCACCCTAGTCATTAGTATTATTATTTTTTTAATCAATATATTTAATTAAAACGTTTAAAATTATTTTAATCAACGGTTGCCGTAAATCCAGTGTCGGCTCATTGAGATCATGGATCAGATGGTGGTTCACAAGGCTGTACCTGTGCTGCCAGTGGTGGGAAGGGAAGGACACATTAACCCAAGCTGACCTGGTTGTAATATCTGCATTTCTAAAAACGTGTCATTTTTTAAGTTTATATACTAGTAATTAAATGGTTGTTTTTAATTTTGTTTATCGCTTTAATAAAAATTAAAAGATATTCTTATTTTAATTAAAAATAAATCAAATATTATTATTCGTATAGACCAATATGACAGACAAATGAGATTTAAAAAAAAACATTTTAAAATATTATATAAAAACAAATATTACTAAAATTCAAAATAACAAAACAATTCTTTAGCTCTTACAATTAATAATGAAATCAATTAATGTTTACATACCTTGACAGTCTAAAAATGTTAGTACAATTAAACTCGAGTACAGCGCATTTTTGCTTGCGCAAGTCTTTATGAATTGTAAATATAACTAGTAACTAATTGTCAATTTAACCTTGACAATAACAATATAAATATATCGACCTTAGTACAATAATTTCATCTAATTAGCTTACATAAAATAATATACTAATCAGCATAATGTTTGGGAAATCAATTGCTATCCTATTGGTGGTGATGCTAGTCATCAGTATGGGTATGATTTTTATCGTTAAATTTAAATCTATTTTAAAAACTATTTTTATCTTTTATTTTAAGTTGCTGTCGATAACGTGGCAGCCATGGGTAACCAAGGATCAGGTGGTAGTGCCGGTGATGCCCATCCCACCAAAGGCAGACATGGTGGCAATTTAGGTAATGGTGGTGCCAAAGGTGGACAGGGTGGTGGACACTAAATTTAAACTGACCTGTTTGAAAATTATTTTGATTTTGTTTTAATTATGTAATTGTTAAGTTTTGCAATATAAATTCCAATAGATATTGTTAAAAATTATACTCAATGTAATTTTAGCTGTTTTATTTAAAAATAAATATTCTTTATAATAATATTATGGTAGACCAAGTTTCTTTTAAATACTACGGATTTATATTTTTAAAAATATAATAAAGATAATGTCCATAGTTTACTAAATGTCAATATAATTTAATCAAATTAACAAAATAAAACAGCTAAAATTACATTAGTATAATTTAAAGTGACTGGCGTACGCAAAATGAACAGTTCTAAGTTTAATTGTACTAGCACTATTATTTTTTC
>CAJPVJ010004039.1:0-10116 GCA_905397405.1 Oppiella nova | reverse complement strand
GATCTACTCATCGGTGATGAAGTGCTGGTCCTCACAGTTCTCGCACATCGCCTACGAGTATAAGAGAGGTTACGGACAGCCTATCAATAGTCCGATGGCTGTCGTCATACAAGAGATGATTGGCTGCGAATCGGCGGGAGTTATGTTCACTTGTGATCCCATCACCGGTGATGAGAGGTTTCTGGAGATTACGGGCAATTATGGGTTGGGAGAAGTGAGTCCATAAGAATCTATAAAACTGTCAAATAATTTATAAAAAACATTATTTTTATTTAACAGTCAGTGGTGTCGGCGTCTTCAGAGCCGGACACAATCAAACTGTCGGTCAATATTGAGTCCAACTCTCTGTCCAAACGAAGACATATCAACCGAATTGAGTCTAAAGTGATCGGACGGAAGAAGACGCTAATAAAGTTGTCTGAAAGTGGGGGCACTGTCGAGGAAGTGGTTAGCGATACGAGTAATTGTTGTGTCAGTGATCAGGATTTGATGCGTTTGGGAGATATTGGGCTTAAGGTTTGGATTTGCAAACTGAGTAAATTTGATAAATACTATAATAATTTGTATGAAATTTCAATAGATTCACAAACACTACGGAAACGCGAGAGATATAGAGTGGGGTGTGAAAGGGGGACAAATATTTATGCTACAGTCGAGACCTGTCACCAATTTGGACAACTCGTACACGGATTATGAGATTATGCACGAAATGGACAGCCCCCTGGAAACGCGAGAGATATAGAGTGGGGTGTGAAAGGGGGACAAATATTTATGCTACAGTCGAGACCTGTCACCAATTTGGACAACTCGTACACGGATTATGAGATTATGCACGAAATGGACAGCCCCCACCAGACTGAGTTTGAGATCTACTCCCGGGCCCACTGGGGCGAGAACTTTCCCGGCGCCTCCTCCTGGTTGGTCTACACCTGGACTAATGCCAACAAAAGTGGATTTTTTGTATGCAATAGTTAGCTATAATTAGTGAGTTTTGTAATAATATTTGTATTTTTTGGTCAGAGTTTTGGTCTCGAATCGGGAATGTTTACTGAGGAGGACTACAACCCCTTTAGTCCGACAATGGCTGTCCAATACAACCAAATGATGTTTAACATGACAAATGTGAATGTTAATTATTTTGATATATTAGTAAATTGTTGTTAACTTTGAATTGTATGTGATTTTAGGGAGGCATTGATATATTCAGCGATTATCCGGAGTCAGATCGGGCGAAACAATTCGTTATCGCCTTCTTTGGGCATCACATCGACGACAAGGATGTGTTAGAAGCGTTCAAAGACTTGAAGAATGAGAAGAAGAAGTTATCGGTTTATACGAAGATTAAAGATTCCACGCGATTGATAAAGTGGCTACTGTTTGGTCCCCAATATTTGATCCAGGGCAAAACTCAATACATGGAGCACTTGAAGTTTGATATTGTGTCTGAAATGAAAAACTTATCCAGCTCTAAGGAAATGTTAGATAAGATTATAGATAATTTCCACGACGTGTCCATGGTGCAGTTTCAGCATCATGCCCCCGTGTCTATTGGCTCAACCATTAAGCACCTGTTTTTAAGAAGTGCTTTAGAAGGAGCTGAAAGTCAGTAATTTTTGGTCAATAGTCGTATAATTTGTAAATTAATTTTAATTTTAATCAGAGGATAATCCGGAGTTGGAGTCAGACTTCAATTTACTGATCTCGTCGTGTAATGAAGTAATCAGTGCTGAAGTGCCTAATAGTTTGAGAGAAATTGCAAAATCAATCCGAGATAAGCATTCGTTTAAACAAATGAGTGATGAAAATGCTATGAAAACACTAATGGAGGGCACGGATGAGAGCTCACAGAAGTTTAAACAGTTTTTGGATAAACACGGCCACAGAGGGTACCGGGAGTTTGATCCCATGCACCAGCCCTGGGCTTACAATCCTATCCCTTGCATTAAAAACATAAAAGTACTGAAAATTACTTTTAAAAATACTATTTTCATTGTAATACAGTATTTATAATTATTTATTTATTTTTTAGGCACTATTATCGGGAAGTAAGTCACAACTGGAGCCAAAAGTAGCCAAATCTGTGGATCAAGTGGTGGATGAGCTGAAGACTCCGTTATCTTTTATGCGAAAATTGTTAATAAGAAAACTATGGCTTCCGTGGAGTCGGAGTGGTGTCGGCTATCGAGAGATATCCAAATATTTCATGATTTGGATGCAAAACAAGCAAAAGCAGGCCTTCCGTTATTTGGCGCAACAAATGGTCGCCGAAGGACTCATACCGAGCGTCGACACCTTTTTCTTCCTGACCGCTGAAGAAGTGGAAAGCCTTTGCAACGGATCCAGAGATGCCTTAATATTAGCGAAAGTGAGGCACAGGAAGAGACTGTACCCCAAAATGGATAAATACAAGTTCGACGAGTTTGTGAAGGGGCCAGACATGAGGCCCAGGAATGTATGAGTTTATGAAACTTATTTGTAATTAATTTTTAAATTATGTTTTTTTGGTTCAGTTTGAAGAGCGAGTTATTCCGCCGACTCTGAGCTCCGGTATGGTTCAGATGAAGGGAACGCCAGTTAGTAACGGATCGGTTAGGGCGAGGGTTTGTGTTTCTGAGGATATTACCGAAGCCGACAATATTCAGGTATTTTTTAAAAGTTTTTTGCTATAATTAATTGTTTTGTTGTTAATGAATAATTTTTGATGAATAGCCGGGAGATATACTGATCACATACTCGACAGACATCGGTTGGAGTCCATACTTCCCTCTACTGTCGGGTATTATCACAGAAATCGGTGGAACCATATCTCACGGGGCAGTCATNGGTGGAACCATATCTCACGGGGCAGTCATTGCCAGAGAATACGGTATTCCGAGTCTGATAGCAGTGGAGGGCGCCTGTAGTGCATTCAAAACCGGAGATATTTGTGTTTTGGATACACAGACTCAGACTATCACTAAAGTCGAGTGAAACTACTGTTTAAATGTGTATTAAATTCAAGATGAACAAAATTTAGAAATTAATTATTATAAAATATACTTTTAGACATGTATTGATAGCTAAATAACTTTTATTAAATAAATGTTTTTAAAATTTAATTAATTAAAAACTAATTAATACTTTAAATACTAGTAAACCAAAAATTTACATTAAACAGTTTTTATAATACAAAATTGCATAATTTTTTCTATTACTCGGAAAAGTCTTATGCAATTATTTTATATAAATATTTGATAGTTTTATTATTAATTAAAGAATAAATTAAAAATTAAATTTTAATTTGTACAATCTTATTAACAAATTGTAAGATTAACTATATCTTTAATTAGGAAATATGTTCTTAAAATATTTTAATGAAGTGTATTTGCATTTTGTTGGAAATTAATTAACTTATTATAAAGTACTAATTAGTTAATAAAAGCTACTAAATTCAAGTTTTAATACAAGACAATTAATTAAGAAATAATTAAGAAGACCTATCTGTGAATGTAATGATACATAGAAATTATGCAAATTAACTGTGCTTTACAGTTAGTACAGTACTAAGAAATCAATTTGTATATAACTAAAACTTATCAAGAATTGGCTATTTAATTGACAAAAAAATTATTAGACAATAATAAACTCTGTGTTTAGCTTGAACTGTGTTTCATTTTTAAAAAACTTATCCACATAAAGTTTGTGTTAAACCAAAAATACTAAAAAACATTCAATCATGTGGTTCAGCGACTCTATGTTATACAAAATTGATGATATGTTTGCTACAATTAACTATTGCTTATATGATTATTGGGTCGAATACCAGGACCCTCGGTCCAAACACCTGCCATTTATTGACTATACACCCCTGCCCTTAATACTGGCCGTTATGGCGTATTATTTGGTCATTACAAAGTTTATGCCCTGGTACATGCAGGACAAGGAGCCCTATAATTTACGAAAGACCATGCTCGTATACAATGCTGTTATGGCTGTTGGAAATCTGTGGGCATTCACCACATCTTTGGAATACATAGACTATGGCCGAGTATTTTTAAATGTAGACTACCCGGGCGATCAGACATCAACGCCTGAGACTAGGAAAATGATTATCCTGGGTAATATAAATTATAGTATTTTTCACCTATATTATTTCTTATATCACTTATAAGCTTTATGTGAATTATGTAAATTATTAGGTTATTTATATTTAATATCAAAACTGTTGGACTGGATGGACACCCTGTTCCTATGTCTGCGCAAGAAGTACACCCACATAACACTGCTGCACATGTATCACCACATATCGGTGCCGGTGTTTGGGTGGCTTCTGGTCAAAGTGAACGCATTCATACCGGGGATGAGACTCTTCGGTCTCATGAATTCGTTCATACATTTCGTGATGTATTCCTACTATTTTTTGGCCGCATTTGGACCCGAAATTCAAAAGTACTTGTGGTGGAAGCGATATATCACGCAAATGCAACTGGCTCAGTTTATCATACTGGGAATTTATGGCTATTTATTCCTATTTTTCCAGAGAGGGTATCCCGTGTTCTGGTTATACGTGGCCGCCCCTCAGCCCCTGTTTTTCTTTTATATGTTTTATGACTTTTATAAGAAAACATACGTTGAGAACAAAAATAGAGAAATGAATAAAAAAGTTGAATAGAGTTTACAATTAATTTTTATATTGTTTGTCACAAAATTATGATGTAGAAAATATTTTTGTTTTTGTATTAAAATCTTTGCTAAAATATAACAAATAAAAATATAGAATTAAACATGAATAGTTTATTAAATTATTAACGGTAATTTTAATAATTTACTTTAAATTGTAAATTGAAAGATTTTTAATTGAGTATAATTTATTAAAATTAACTTTAAGTTTATTTGTACCTATCTGAATATTTTTATGTTAATTACAAATTTTATAAAGAGTTAAGTCGTTTTGAATTATCATTGTATTGAATTTGGAAATAAAACTATTGAATTTCATTTTATAATCAGGAAAACAACTAAACCACAAACTTAATAAATATTTAGCTATTATAACATATTTGTTATGCAATTGTTTAGAATAAATTTATGTAAAAAATATAAAACACAAAACAGAGTATTTTCAATTAGTTTACTTAATTATACCTCATTTAACAAGTTAATTAGTCAATAGAATTATGTATTTTTTAGTTTAAAGGTGATAGACACTTAAAAATGACTAAACAAAAGTTGAACTGGGCAATAAGACTTTTATTTAGGAAAACTATTGATTATTAATAAATACAAAGTACAATCATATTAAAATTACATACAATATAAAATTTTATTCAATTTCCTTAAACTAAAAAAGTTTGACCAACAAGTAAACGACCATGGTCCAACTAGCAGACATCACCCCAAAGAAATAATTGAGTCCATTGTGAATGGATGTCAACTTCTGACCTCCATTTCCAGTCCTTTTCATACGGCTGTCTATCATGTCCTCCGAAGGTTTTCTCAGATCGTAAGCCAAACCATATTTGGCGCACAAATCGATGAAAGCCGTCGCGGGATTGAAAGCGTCTTTCCACCCGTACTCGGAGGCCGAGTAGTCATATGGGAAAGTGTGGTGATAGTTATGGTAGCCCTCACCTAACCATCAAATTTATTGGTCATGTATTAGACTACTATTGATATATGAAATAAAGGTATACCTAAAGCCAGATAAACAACACATCGGTTCTCATTGGGCCTAATGTTGATGTCATAGGGTTTGTAACCAAATATATGTGCGGCTGAGTTGACGAGCCACGTGTGGTTTAGGGTCACCACCAGAGCCAACATATTGACTGCAATACCGTCCCATATGGACACACCCCAGAAGTTCATGGGTACGTACGTGAATAAAGTGAACCGGATTACTATCGCGAGGGGAATGTAGTAATATCGCTGAAATCGGATGATGGGGTCGTTCCAGAGGTCACTCATGTCCAGCTGTTTGCCCATATGCTTGACCTGCCGGTGCTTTTTACACATAAGCCATCCAATGTGCGAGAAGAAGAAGCCGCGGTTGGCGTTGTGGGGGTCGGCGTCGGTGTCCGAGTGCTTGTGGTGGAGGCGATGGTCGCGACTCCACTCGTATATGTCGTTCTGAACGGCCGCCGTCTGCAGGAAGGCTAGGAATACACGTAAAGGGACGCCGGCTTTGTATGATCGGTGAGCCCACAGCCGGTGAGCACCTGTAGATGCAAATTAGTCTAAATAATAATATTTTTATATTTTAATTAATTAATTAACTAACCAGCTAATATACCCAGACCGCATAATACGTTCAGCAGGGCAATGTATAAGTGTAGACCAAATGAACTATAAAAGCAGGCAATATAGAGGCCATATAAGCCACCAAGGTGCAATATGAGAAACATGAGAACATTGCGCCAAACAATTTCAAGTTTATACGGTTCTGAATCAGTTTGGGCTAATTTAGCATGGTTATAATTATTATTATTAGTGTTGTCTTCGTTGATTACAGCGTTAGACAACATTATTGTATTAATTATAATTGTATCTGATTTTAATGTATAATAAGTTTTATTAATAAAATTTTTTATAAATACATTGAGACATATAACTGACTAGATGAAATAGATAAAATAAAGTAATAGTGATTATAGTTTTATACAATATTTTATTTGATTAATTTGATTGTATAATTGAGTTTTAATTACTATTTTTGGAAGATTCTATATTCAGCAATTTTATTTATAATTTTTAAGTATAGTAATTTTAAGTATAGTATTGTCAATTAATTAATTAATACTAGATTGTTAATCCTGTTTCTATGCGTCATTTAATTAAAAATAAAAACTAAATAATAGATCAAAATAATCACTCTTTAATAAGCAATATAAGTATCGCAATCTTTTAAATTAATTGGCATTTTTAAAATAAAACAAAATATTTTTATTAAGCACGTCAATTGTGACACATATTTTAATTGTATAAAATTTTGAATAAAACTTTTTAATTCAGTGTGCTCTAATTTTTAATATTTTCAAAATTTTATATACTCAATGTAATGTAATTGTAAAGTGGATGATTTTGAATAAATAACTAAAATAAAATTAGTTAAATTAGTAAAGCAGTATTATTTGATCAATTATTATTTCACAAAATAATGGAGTTAAGATTCTAAATTATAATCTAACAAGGTGGACTCTTACTCTAACATAATATTAACTTTATAAAGAATTATTGTATTAGTAATTTAACTTATGTTATAATACCTAGGATGTATGCGGTAATTTACATTATAATAATGTAGCTACATTATTAAAGGTTATTTTAAATATTAATTTTAAAACATTAAAATTTAAATTCCAATTATTTAATTAATACTCAATAAGACTGTTAAGACAATAAGATAATTAAACAGACTAAGATTATTTAAAAATACATGCATACAACAATAATTTAATAAATTGATGTCTAATTAATTAATGAAATAATTGAAATCTAAACGTAATTGATATCTAATTAAATATTTAATTGGAAATTACAAATTAGTGAATTAGCAATATTTTGTCAATTATAGTGAATTATTTAATGTAATTAATGTTTTTAGTGTATTAATTGCAAAACAATTAATCGTGAGTTAATTACAGGGATATTCTCATAAACAAAATATTCAACTAATTAATAAATGATATTTATCATTGCAAAATTTCATTTAATGTATTTAACTCAATATAAAAAGACTGAGAAGTGGTTAAAAAGTGTTCATTTAAACCAAAATTTAGCCAATTAGATATAGTTTAGTTTATTTTCTATATTAAAAAGTTCTTAGAATTATTTAATAAGAAATGACTGAAACCAAAGTGAACGGGGCAATATGTGAATCTGAGCCAGTTTGCAATGTAAAATCACCGTATAAACGTGAGTTGGTGTGGCGTAACATAACATTAATGGCAATATTGCATTTGTCAGCTCTGTATGGCTTTTATTTGTCCATAACTGTGGTTCAGTTTAAGACAATTATTTTCATGAACTTTATTGCTATGTTTTCATCGATGGGTATTCAGGTATAAAATAATCAATAGTAGAATCAATAATAGCTAATTGTATTATATACTATTGAAATCAGTGTGGGGCTCATAGGTTATGGTGTCACCGGACATATAAAGCCAAACTCCCCCTTCAGGTCATACTAATGGTGTTGCAAACAATGGCCCTCCAGAACGACATATTTGAATGGAGTCGCGACCATCGCCTGCACCACAAGTACTCGGACACCGACGCCGACCCACACAACTCCAGTCGGGGTTTCTTTTTCTCACACGTCGGTTGGCTTTTATGCAAAAAACATCCTGACGTTAGGGATAAGGGAAAGACACTCGACATGACAGACCTGGCTAACGACCCACTGGTCAAGTTTCAAAGAGCTTTTTATATACCATTAGTGGCATTAATATGGGGAGCGATTCCCACGTATATACCCTATTATCTATGGGGTGAGTCCGTGTGGAATGCCTGGTTTGTTTGTGTTATGCTCCGGTACACAGGGGTGTTAAACTTGACTTGGTGTGTTAATAGTGCTGCCCATATGTATGGCATGAAGGTATACCTGTAATAACCTCTAATAAATTATTAATTGTTAATTGACTCTGACTTTCTATTGCCAATAGCCATACGACGGTAGTATAGTACCGGTTGAGGCGGATATGAGACACTATTTAGTGGGCGAAGGTTTTCACAACTATCACCACACGTTTCCCTGGTATTAAACATACAGATAATTATAACTACCAAATATTTATAAATAAATATCTGTGATTTAGGGATTACTCGGCCTCTGAGTTGGGTTTCATCGACGCCTTCAATCCTGCGACAGCTTTCATCGACTCGTTTGCGTCAATTGGATGGGCCTATGATTTGAAGAAAGCATCGGATGATATGGTGAAGAAGCGACAGACCAGATGTGGTGACGTTCACTACAAACATAAATCTCGATTTATGGAAAACTTCACTGGCTCATTCGTGTTGGCACTTCCCATGTGGGCTCTATTCCTAATCCGACTAAATGTATGGCTTTTGTTATTAGTAGCGGTCGTGTGTTATCTCATAGGGAACCAACCAAACGGTTTCTCTCGCAAACAGAAAGTTATATAAATTTAGGATAAAATTTTAAAAAGTTTTAGCATAGATTTTTTTTGTTAATCTTTAATTATAATTTATAATTTTCTTACAATATTTTTAATTTAAAACAAATTATAAATTCTAAATTTAAAATTAACATAAAATTAGATTATAATATAACTTATTAATCAGACACATTTACTTAATACAATAAACTAATTATAATAATTGTAGAAAGAGCGTCAATGCTAATTTGTTTTATATAGTGTATCTCTCAACAAAATAATTTACATTAATGGTCATTTGGACTGGATTATTTTATGTAAATAAAGCAAAATCCTGTTTAATAAACAATGAATGTATTAATTATTTACTTTGATATATCTATCAAACAAAAATTTTAAATATGCAATTAAGCTATTTAATATTTTTTGGACTGGATTATTTTATGTAAATAAAGCAAAATCCTGTTTAACAAACAATGAATGCATTAATTATTTACTTTGATATATCTATCAAACAAAAATTTTAAATATGCAATTAAGCTATTTAATATTCAGTCTAAATTCTTTAAGCTTAATATAAAAAGGCATAAAATGTGTTTGAAAATTGTTCACATAAACCAAGATTATTGAAAAGATCATTAGAAATAATAAAGTAATAATTTGCTATTCATATTTGTATTCCCCTTTCAAAGTTTTAGAAAAAGTCTTTGAATTTATATATTTTTAGAAATGACTGAAACCAAAGTGAACGAGGCAATATGTGAAACTGAGCAGGTTCATCATGTAAAGACCCCGTATAAACTAGAGCTGGTATGGCGTAACATAATACTGATGGCTATATTGCATTTGTCAGCTCTGTATGGCTTTTATTTAGCCATAACTGTGGTTCAGTTTAAGACAATTATATTCTTCAATTTTATTGCTTTCTTTTCATCGTTTGGTATTCAGGTATTCAATACTATTCGCTAATATATTAAACATTTAATTTATTTTTATACACTATTGACACCAGTGTGGA
>CAJPVJ010004038.1:0-10116 GCA_905397405.1 Oppiella nova | reverse complement strand
TTTTGAGTTTTACATGTATTTTATGAAATGATTGATTACCTTATATTGAGACCATTCCTGTGTCTCAAACACAGAGTATGCATTAGTTATAGCAACAAGTAAACTACAAATTAGTATGAACTTCATAGTCTGTTTTTATTTTATTCAGAATATACTAAATAAATTGCTAAAATAAAGTTTTTACAACTATTTTTATACTAGAATATTCTGGGATACTTACAGGTGGCTACATTTTGTTGAAGTGTTGTTAATCCTAATTTTGATAATTTATAGACTTTATTGCTAATTTGATGATCAATGTCATAAGTTTATAAAATTGCTTGTAAGAATAAATGTTTCACTTATATTATGTAAACAATTCTTATCAAGTACAACCGTTGCCAGACTAATTGATACAGAATATTTAATACATATTGAATACAACAGTTTGATATATCTGTGGTATTTATTCAAAATCAGGTTTATATATAGGATATGTATTTTAATATTTTTCATTGCTTTGAATCATACTTTACTCGATTCATATCCTATATATAAACCTGATTTTGAATAAATACCACAGATATAATACCAACTTGGTACACTAAAACATTAGTTTAATAAGCTATGTTAAAACTATTTATTTATTAGCGTATTTATTAAACTTATTCAAACTCCTTTTCATTGATAATTAATAAATATTGAAACAAAAAGTCTTAAAGCAATGTTTAATATAAATTAGTATTAAAGCATTATGGCATTATGCTATTATTGTATAATTTCTATATTATAGAAGTACCCCTCGGAAACACTATCATTAATAAATACAAAAAGACATTACTTTCTGAATTAGATTTCAACGAATATGTAGTTTTCAATCCACACAAAGTCCTCATTAAATTCATCGTTCAGTTTGAATGGCTATGAGATTGAAATGAACTTGGTTTTCAATAGATTTTATAATTCACAACAATATTAGAAGTGAATGCGATATTAATTGGTTTTACAAATTAATTTTGATTGATATTAGAAAACCAATGTTTAGATTCAGTATATCTGTAATCAAACTGTTATTTATAATTTATATCATTTATAAGACAAAAGCCATTGAATCCATTAAACAGGCGTTTCATTAATTCAATCGAAATGTATCTCATTTTAGCCATTGTTTTATGCATTCCTATCATTGAATGTCAATCAATGTGTGAATTCATGAAAATCAAAGACACATATAATGGCATTCAATTGTCTCACAACTGGATGTATTCGGGAAATCAGAAAATGAATGAGTTTTATACCATGTATTCAATGGGAATGCAATGGAAGTTCACCATTGAATTGAATGTCAATAAAGAACTTGAAGTATTTATGATTCCCGGGTCAGTATCTAATCGGACAGGTGTTTCAACCATTAACCAGTTCTCAGGTGTAGTCAAACATTCAAAAATATTTGACACAAATGCAATCGACAGTTATTTTTGTGAATTCATTGATTCTGTAAGTATTCTGTAATACTGGATTATTAATACATTATATTAATTGGATTTTATGTATAAAAAGGATCCACATAACAATTCAATCCAAATTAATTGCACAATCCGTGACCAATATGGTTACCCATACGATAACGCATTCAATTACAAAATAGACAAATACAAGGGAAAGGGAGTTATATTCAGTCCAACTGTAGTTCATTGGAATCAAACAAAGAGTACTTTCAGTTATTTAACAATTTTATACACAACTGACCGATCCGTACGGGGTTTGACAGTTAGTTGGGAAGGAGTCAGAGGTAGTGTTACTAAGTGTGCACTAAGTGTGAGCCCCCAGAGTTTGTCAACCAAATACCCGACCCATTGATGCGACAATTGAAGGGAATCGTTGATTATTCAGTGGCCGGACAGTCGGGACATATGCTATGGTTTAACATCAAACGGCAGCCGATGTATTGCTTTACACCAGAAGCTGATAACCTTTCGCCACAGGTTTGAAGTCTAATAAATTGTATTCAATTTAAATCATTATCACTATATTTATATGCATTTAGTGCACGTCTGCAGAGAAAATGATTGCATACGAAGACAAGTGTTTCAATACAACACTGAATACGGATTCTGTTTATACGGAAGTATTTCCCACAGAATTACTCATAGTTTGCATAATTCTGGTCATAATGGGAGTGATTCTCGTTTATGCCGTTTTTGTCACCAATTATCACAAACGCAAACAAATGCTAAACAAAACCATTGTATCGGACTTTAGTACTAATGAAAACACTATAAATACTTCTAAGGCGTCAACCACTGAATCCAAAAGCATTTCATTGTCTAACATCGGAGAGACTGTCAAAAATGACAACAAAAGTAGAAATTAATAATTAAGATAACAACACATTTATGAGTATATTTTCAGATTTAACTTTACACTTTATTGTAAATGATTTTAATGATTTCTAAAATTTCTTTTACGACTTTATTTTCAATAAATAAATTATCAAAAATTATATTTACCTAGTATTAATTTCAAATAATAGTCCAAACTATTAGAAAGTTTTGAATTAATAAATTAGAGTAATTTATACAAGTAATACAGAATTTTATTTCAAAAAAGTTTAACACAATTTGAATTTTATAATATAAACATGTTTTTTATTAATCACTTGATTTGTTTTGTATATTTGCTCATTTACAGTATAAAACACAACACTTTTAATTAATTTAAAATGTATTCAAAAAATGTATCAATTTGTAGTATTAATACAAAGTACATAGTATTCATTTGTTTAGTCATAAATTGATCCCAAAATACAATGAAATTCATCATATATTCAGTTAATACTTTCAATTGTATAGCATATTATGATTAGAATTATTTAAAATTCTTATGATTTGAAAAGGCATTATTTATTTAGCAGGTATCAAAATCTACAAAAGTGATATTTTCACAATAAATTAGTATATATTTAAGTGGACAATATTATAGAGTGATTGTGAGTATCATTTGACTATACATTAGGCAACGACTTGCTATTTCGGTGTAATTTAACATATTATGCAATTTTATACATTCGTGTAAATACTATATATGAATCTAAATTACAATATAAGACAAACAAAATCGCTTCAAATGATTGTATAAATAGTGATGATTTTGCGGTTGGATTCAGTCTTTAATTATTCGCCTTTTGGCTGAACTCTTGTCTTCCTCTTCGATACTTTCCTCCTGTTTCTGACAAACAATTTGAGAAAATCAACAAAACATACAACAAATACAGAAATATTAATACAAACTCACAGTAATTGTATAATTGGATTGTCGTGTATTATACGAGACTTTTTTGTTGCAAAAATGCTCTATAATTGACACAAAAAATGCTAAAATAAGTCCCAAACTTAGGACTATGAGTCCGATGAATATGTTGTAAAAAGTGATATTGTTCTGGGACATTTCCTGTAAAATAAAAAAAACATTTTTAAATAAAACTAATAAAAACAAAATGTAATTAATAATCACTTTTATATCTATGTATTTGCATTGAGACCGGTCTTTCCACCACTTATTCTCGAGCACCGCCACAACTCCCTTTCCTTTGAGATCCATAATGGCCAGGTTCACTTTATCTCTATATATAAAAATCCAATTAATTATAACAATATGACTTTGCTCAAATTGGCACCTGAGGGGTGAGCCGCGGGGCAGTGCTATGCCGTACTCAACAACATTCAAATTCTTGCCCACTTTGTATGTATTACAGGGCTGGCGGTCGTTGATGTAGTCATTAGCCGGCGATTCCATGAGAAACACATACTTTCCGTCCGATTCACGCACTTTGCGGACGCCTTCGCTATAAGAATCGACAAAAACATCGTTCATTTCCCGCATACGGGTCCACATCCGGCTGTTCAACGTCAGCGACGAGTCCTGAGATACCAATTAAGAGACAAATGTATGGCACACGACATCCAATACAATACACAATCATAACAAATGGTCAGTCATTAATACATACCCTGAAGTAGGCCTCTGTCGAGGAATTCCTTAATAATCCGTATTCAATGATATTCTGTTTGGCCAAATCGTCGAAAGAACTGATGGGAACCACCATCTGGTCGTCTGAACCATTAAACAGGGATTAGAGTTAATGTGAATTAAACAAAAAAAAACCTAAAATTACATCTAATGTATGCTTACAATAGAGAAAGCCTTCGCTTAGGGTCTCATATTTGCCGGAAATGTGATACAAAGTAAACTTCATTTTAGTTAACACCGAGTTTGCGGTCAATTGTATGTATTACAGGGCTGGCGGTCGTTGATGTAGTCATTAGCCGGCGATTCCATGAGAAACACATACTTTCCGTCCGATTCACGCACTTTGCGGACGCCTTCGCTATAAGAATCGACAAAAACATCATTCATTTCCCGCATACGGGTCCACATCCGGCTGTTCAACGTCAGCGACGAGTCCTAAGATACCAATTAAGAGACAAATGTATGGCAAACACGACATCCAATACAATACAATACACAGTCGTAACAAAGGGTCACTCATTAATATATACCCTGAAGTAGGCCTCTGTCGAGGAATTCCTTAATAATCCGTATTCAATGATATTCTGTTTGGCCAAATCGTCGAAAGAACTGATGGGAACCACCATCTGGTCGTCTGAGCCATTAAACAGGGATTAGAGTTAATGTCAATTAAACAAAAAAAACCTAAAATTACATCTAATGTATGCTTACAATAGAGAAAGCCTTCGCTTAGGGTCTCATATTTGCCGGAAATGTGATACAAAGTAAACTTCATTTTAGTTAACACCGAGTTTGCGGTCAAATTAGACAAATAGGACGTGACGACTATGAAGACAAAGAGCCACCACACGGACGACACGATACGACTGGATATGGAGTGCGGGTATACGCCGGACACCTGATAGACCAGTACGCCGACCGAGTAGGACAGGCTCGAGCATAGGGAGATGTTCCCGGTTTGAGTGGTTTCGGGAATATTCTTGTCGACCGACAACTTGGACACGATGTAGAATATGAGGGTCACCACAAACACGGCCAACACGATGGACGCCCACACCTCCTTGCTTAGGGGTCGCACGAATGGGAACATATCCTGGGGGCCGGTACTCGGCTTCTTGAACATCATGGTTATGCCGCTCGTCATGAATGGGTGACTGAAGTCCACGACAGACGCCCTTTCGTGGGTTATTGTCAACGGCGCGATCGCCTATACGATGACAATCATTAATTATAAGCTAGGTTCATTAATCACTGTGTTTCGTACAAACCATATGCACTTCGTGTCTAATGAGTTGGCCTATCATACCATTCCAGCCCGACTTGCCGTCAAAGCCCCCATACTTGGAGTCATTCACTAATTGTATTCTGTATTGAAAGCCGAGTGTCTCTGCGATCTGTTTCATCAAATCGGCCGCAAATCCCTCGAAGCGATCGTTTCCTTTCAGATTCTCTCCATTATCTGCTCTTAACATAAGAAACGGCTCCTCCTATGGAAAATACACATCAAATGGAAATCAATTGTCGCCATAATATTACTTATACGAGTGACTACAGTATAATATATGAATATATCTCATATTTAATAATAGAAATTATTCAATAGTTTCCAATCATTAATTTGAGCGAAAATTATAATGATTTTCGCCGCGAAAAGAGTTGGAGTCCAATAAAAAATGAATTAAACGCTTGAAACGAAATGACAAAAGTTTTAATGTCTCTCAATATAACTTATATTACTATAGGAATGGAAACGATAAGAAAATGAGTGATTATTTCTCATTGAATGATGCGATGAATAATGGTATTGAACGGCACGATAAGGACTCACCAAAATAGATGTAATGGTATACACGAGGTTCTGGTTTGTAGGGATCGACCCATCATTTATTCTGTGCCTATTTGGTTGCAGCACTTTCAGGCCAGACATGTCAGACCATAAGGCTATCTGGAAAGCCATTTATCAAAAACATTTTTTAGTTTAAGAGTGGGAAAAAAGTCGGGTTTTAAGTTAAGAAAAACTATCGTATATAAGTCATAAGCCAAACAATTATTATGTTTTTTATACATTTGTCAACAAATGTTGTAAAAAGTCAATTCTGTGGTTAACACGGCTAATACATAAACGCGTAAAATGTTTGTTTTATCTATTTTTAGTGTTCATTCACCATAAAAAATTTACGTAATATAACAAATTAATATTGAATTTATGTGACTGTAATTTCCCTCGAGCTAAAGTTATATTTAAACATGTTAAATTTACATAAATTCTCATGCATTTTTAATATGAAAACACTAAATTTAGCATATTAAACACAAAAATGGCTACTTTTATTAGCATAAAATAAATTCTGATACTTTAAAACTCAAACTTTATACCATAAATAAAAACAAATTTATTTTGCTTATAGACATTACGGCACACACAGAATATTCTGTGAATAACATAAATACCTTTTCAAAGTTACCACTATTACTGATCTCAAACACTTCAATCGTGTAATTCTTTCTAAGCCCTGTGCTGTGGAACTCTATATTACCGGTGATGCCAGTCATCGATGTCTAAGAAACAGGAGAGAAATGCCTTATTTTCGTAACACATTTCGCAGTAAAGAATTGCATTTCTTAGAAGTGGTGTCGACTCTACAACAATAGAAAGGGGAACGGGTGGGGGAAACGACATGATAGGCATGTCGTAAGTGCTAGCAATGTACCGACAAACTAACAATTTTCAAATGGCTGGCAATGATCTCGCCAAATTTGAATGGCTTGAGTGTGGGACAGGTGGGATCGATCACCACTTTCCTCGTGAAGTTGACAGTCGACGACACGACCGCTGTGTCCGTCTCCAGCGCTCTCGTGATGTTGATTTGCGATTGTATTATCAGATTGAAGGCCTGCAACAGTACGCGAGTGCTGTCCAACGTCAGGCTTTCCTCCAGCTATACATCCCCCGCGACATAACAGTAATCATAGAAAATGTCAAAAGTGTTAGTCTTTAACAGCGTTTTGCGCTCTAAGGGCTACTGGAGCTGCTGTATGTTAGTAGCTATCAGTGCTATTATCATAGATAGACAGCCCATTCAAACAACTCACTGAAGGTGTCTTCTCCTCCTCGAGCACTGCATTAGCGGATGAGCTCTTCATTTGAATCAATTTCTTCAACTCATTGCGATCTGAAGGCAACGCGAAGCTCGTTATGTTGACGGCGTTGAAAGCGGCCGGAACTTCCTTAGCCCAGGCGTCGCTCAGCACCTATAGGTTTATGAATACCATACCATTATACAGCTATACAATTCAAATCCATTATCTATTTGTTAGTCGCTATTGAAATGCAAACGCAAACACTTTTTTCTCGCTGTGAATGCAATCCGTTTTATATATACTCATCGCACCGATACGTCAAACAAAATACTCGGCATTTATTTTATAAGTCTTTTTAATAGACAAACAAAAAATACTTAATTAAACCTAAATTTATGACAAAAAAAGGAGCTTATCTTAAGCGCAAACATAACTGTTTGAGAGTAAATGTGTGCAAAAAAAACTATATGTATGTCTAAAAACTCCTACTCCCTGTCAAACTGTATGAATAGATGTCAAACTTTTTTTTAATGTCAATACACAGAGAATCTTACGTTAAAATTCTTGTGACTTATTATTTTTAATCCCTTTCCTCCCTCGTAATGAGTGTTTCATGAGATTAATTCGTTTAATATTTAATTGTGTGTCAAATGAAACGGAAAAAAGGCTACGAAATACTCACCAAATTAGTCAATAAGTAGTGAAATGTGTGTCTCTCCATAGCCGTGTCCTGAATGTGGTACGCGATCAATGCCTTGGAAATATGGAGCTTGCAATTAAGCACCACATATTTCATGGCCTCCTTGTCCTCCCTGTCCAGTGCTTTAAGCATATTATAGCCTTCGGCCGCGTTTGATATGCGCTTAACGATAGACAACTGAATCCTGTGTTCACTTCGATGCGAGTGTTTTAGCAGCTCTTGTAACTCAAAAATGCCTACAATAGGAGGGAAAGTAGTGTTTTTTCCGACGGATGAGAATTACAGATATTAATGAGTTTTCAGTCATTACTTGCCGTAATCTGAGTCATAGATATAGATTACTTTAATCCAATGATACCATTTAAGTACACTTATTATTGCCGGCCAATAGTTAGGCTCTAAGTTAATGCCGTAAAACTCCAGCTTCTCTTTGCTCTCATCCCTGGTGTGACTGAAATGAGTCTTCTCGTGATGGGGAAAGAGTGGGGAACTGCCCACAAGAGGTACCTATGGATTGGATGCACACAAACACCGTATAATCGACACAATTATACTGTAATTCAAAAGCACTTCTGTTTTCTTCGCCGTTAATCTAATTTATTGTATTTAATCTAATATTAGTCTTACGGATAGCAGTCTACTAAGAAAGTGACACTAATTCCCTAAAAGTCTTACTCCAAGTTTTAAATGACATGTAATTTATTAGAAGTCTAATGAAATTTATTTAAATTTGTGTTTCAATGCCCCCAACTTCTATAGACATCATCATCATAAAAATAATAACTCTTTGTGTGTCTCTCATAAACTCCGTGTTTATCAATATTTTAGTTTACGAATAATTTGCCAAAAAAGTACTTAATAGTCAATGAATGAAGATCTAAATGATTGGATTTGTGAGGGGAATGGGAGAGAGAGAGAGAGAGAGGGAGAAATCAATGTTTTTGAAGTGCATCTCAATTATGCAAAAATATGATAAATAATTGCATTCAACTCAATATAATGATTCATAATTCGTTTGAATCCACTCTCATCTCCCTTTC
Organism: Oppiella nova; assembly: GCA_905397405.1. Taxonomy (NCBI): domain Eukaryota; kingdom Metazoa; phylum Arthropoda; class Arachnida; order Sarcoptiformes; family Oppiidae; genus Oppiella; species Oppiella nova. Next base: position 1,287 of record CAJPVJ010004038.1, on the reverse strand, counting down.
CCCACCACCTCTCTCTCTCTCTCTTTCCCTACGCCTAAATGTGGGGCAAAATTAGTGAAATGAAGCTGAAATCTACTCCTAAGGCACTCTTCCTGTTTAGATCTCATCTCATAATACACTCAATAGTAATAGTACTTCGCTTCACAAATAGTTTTGTGAAACTCAGTGTAAAAATACTAATTTCTTTTCAGTCTTTGCTTTCAGTAGTAGTTTTTCATTATTATCAATGCGTTACTGATTATTGTATAACTTATATGAATTCCTCATCCTTTCAATGATTATATTAAAAGCTCTCTTTATTTATTCGCTTTTCAATCAAAATATATCCCAAAAACATCTGCACATTAGAGACAATATCATTGTATTAATAAATTATAACTATATATTATACAATATCACTAAAAAAATATTATGTGAGTCATTGTCTGGCAATCATTATCACTGGGAAACTTACTTTTTTAATATTTGATGCCAAAAAAGACCTGGCACTAATTATTAAGGCACTGAATATTAAATCTATGTAGCGTGTTTATTTCGTTATGAAAATTTAATTTGTATTTAGCGTTAAGTTTTATGGAGTTAATACTTTTGCATCCCTTTCCCTTAATCTCTCCTATTGTCGGAGCGTTTTAATCAATTTTGGACACAAAAGTGCTGCTATTATAATGCCTTTTGAATTATTAATTCGTAAACAGACGACCAAATTATACATCAATTGTGTCGACACTATCTATAAGCCGGTTTTATCAATGCGTTACTGATTATTGTATAACTTATATGAATTCCTCATCCTTTCAATGATTATATTAAAAGCTCTCTTTATTTATTCGCTTTTCAATCAAAATATATCCCAAAAACATCTGCACATTAAAGACAATATCATTGTATTAATAAATTATAACTATAACTATAATATATTATATCATAACTATATATTATATCACTAAAAAAATATTATGTGAGTCATTGTCTGGCAATCATTATCACTGGGAAACTTACGTTTTTAATATTTGATGCCAAAAAAGACCTGGCACTAATTACTACGGCACTGAATATTAAATCTATGTAGCGTGTTTATTTCGTTATGAAAATTTAATTTGTATTTAGCGTTAAGTTTTATGGAGTTAATACTTTTGCATCCCTTTCCCTTAATCTCTCCCATTGTCGGAGCGTTTTAATCAATTTTGGACACAAAAGTGCTGCTATTATAATGCCTTTTGAATTATTAATTCGTAAACAGACGACCAAATTATACATCAATTGTGTCGACACTATCTATAAGCCGGT
>CAJPVJ010004037.1:0-10117 GCA_905397405.1 Oppiella nova | reverse complement strand
AGTAAATTAAAAAAGTCAATTTCTACAAACAAATTGTTAAAAATTGTAATTTTATTTATTTACTTTATTAAACACATTTTAAATACTATACAAATTATAATTTACATTTTCATTTCATTATCTGAAAAATATGGCAATAATTATATATCATATAAAAAGTTACTCATTCTTATAGTTTATATCTTATATTATCTGTCAATAGATTTCTGTATCAATAAAATCATACAATAGTTTCAAAACAGCTTTTAGTCATCTTTTTCGAGATAAGAATAGATTATAATTTCATTTTTAAAAATCTAAAAACATTTTGTTTCTCACAATTAAAATAAATACTGAAAAGTTGCGCATAAATGATACAATTATTCATATGAATTAACTACAAAAATGATTGTAAAAAACTTGTAAAACTTTTTTAAGGATTACTGTATAATATTTCAAGAAAGACTAAGAAACGACTCGTAAGAAGTAAATTGAATTCACAACTGAATCGCGAGTTCAATAAAACACAGTATAAATGGATTCAGTCATACAATTGACGACCGATTTTGATTGAATTTGCAATTGATTTAAAAAACAAAAACTAATAAAAACAATACAAATCATATCAAATAATTGATAAATCATAAAAATTCATAAATAATTCATAAAAAATCAATAAATATTTTGATAACTTATAGTAACTTTAAGATCATATCATTTCACTCCTAGACATAAGTCGACTGTTGATTGGACTCCTCGTCAAACTCCTCGCACTCGCTCTCGACGTCTAAATCGCAGCCATTATTGCAGTCTTTGGCCACTTTCTCGCACTCCTCCACACCATTGATATTATCTGCCATCGAGTCGGTGGTCGGCGAAGTATAGGCGAGAATATTCTTCCGCTTATTACTCGTCCACTCGTTGTCCGACAGATTCGGTAGATATAAGTCGAGATACTTTTGAGGGGACGACGGCTCCGACGTGTCGGCGAACGGAATGTCTTCATTGGGGCCGTCATTGCGCGACAAAAGCGGTGAACTCTCGTGACTGACGGCCCGCTCGATGAACGCCCGCTCCTGCGAGCCATTGCACGACAACTCAATTTGACTGTTGTCTGAGTTGGACTCCAAGTCGTGGATCTCATTCACTGATACCTCGAACAGATTCGAAGAGGAAATGGGTTTATTGTCCGATTGGGCCAAATCATAACTGTCCCAATGGTAACCTGGGTGATAGGAGGGGTGCACACAACAACAGTTAACAGGGTTAGTGTGATTCATTCAATTACTACAGTATTTGTCAATAAAATTCATGCAATTATTAGGCAAATGATTAATACCGTCGGCGATCTGAGAGTTAGTTAAGGAGGTCTGCTCTTCAGTGAACACTAAATACAAACATTTGACACAAATATCATTAGTTATTAGCGTTTCTAATGTCAGTCATTAGAGTAATACATAGTATTTGTTAGTCACACCAAATCACCACAAATAGGGCCCCAAAATGAATACATTTCCACTCATTTTACTCACCGTTTGAATCCGAGTCGCCGAACGAGACTCTCGTCGGAGGTGTCGACGCTTTACACGCCGAAGGTTTGGCATCTGTTAGGACACAAAAACTGTTGAAAACACCCGCAAAACCACACAACCATTCAATTCACACAAACCGTTAAGTATTTTAATCTGCTTTTTAGAGTCCTTTGACGCGGACTTTGCATTTGAGTCAATCATTTGCGGCGAAACACTGGCGATGGGAGCGCTCTTCTTCTGGAAGTTCTGCCGCATATTCTGAGCGCATATATTGGTCTCCAACTCATCGCCACTGCGGTCCTCATTGAAGTTGTTGAGCGTCTGGAGCGGATCGGCGCAAGAGGTGGGCCTTTGGCCGAGGAATGGTTTACTCGTGTGACTCATCTCAAAGTTACTCATCTTCGAGTGCCTCTTCAGCTGAACGTTGATCTCATTCTTCAGCAGTCGCTGACTCTGATCCCTATTATTGAAGGTGCGGTGCGTTTGCGACTTGTGTTTGCATTTCATGCAGACGGCGAATATAAAGCCCGTCACCGCCAGCACCGACAGCACCACCAAAATGCCGATTATCTCGTCGAGCGTTATGTGCAACTGAGACGATATGATGTTCGTGGCGTACAGTCCCTCGCCGGTGCACGAGATACCGGTGCTGTTCATGGGACAGATGCACCGGAAAGTGCCGGGCAGGTTGATACAGGTGGCCGGGCTCATGCATACCGGCGCCGACAGTTGGCACTCGTCGATGTCGTACTGGCAGTAGAGGCCGTGCCAGCCCTGGTGGCAGTGACACTTGGGTCCCAAAGTGGTCTCCTCGCAGACGCCGCCATTTTGGCAGAGATTGGATGAACAGAATCGCGGCACTTGACAGTTAAGACCCGTGAAACTCGGGCCGCACTCGCATTTGTAACAGTTGGCTATCCCTGTGCGGCACAGGGCCTCGTCGTGTCGACACAGCCCACCATTCAGACAGGGGATGGTATCGCACGGACTCACATCGATCTCGCAGTTGACGCCCCTGTACTTCGGGCCGACGCACACGCATTGGTACGACCCGTTCACGAGGTTATGACACGACCCGCCATTAAGACACGGCTGAGACTTACAGATACCGACGTCGGGCTTGAAATTACAGCTAAACTCCACGTTCGCCAACGTCTTGAGCACCGCGGCCGACGATACCGACGCCATGTGTAGCGGTATCTGTTGACCATTGATGAGGATGTTGTCGAGACAGCCGATGAATCCCAGGGTAATCTCTTCGCCGCCGATGGCATTAGAGCGCGGTTTCACTGAACCGCCGAAGAATAGGTCGGCGTTGAGGTGGAGACAGCCGGCGATCCCGGGGGCGAACCCTCCGCCCCGGTATTTGCGGTCCAGAGTGAGCGACGCGGTGTTGCTCTTGCGCTCCACGAGAATCTCATGCCATTTGCCGTCACTGACCACCAGATTCTCGATACGGATGAGTCCCTCGCCGTCGCCGCAGTCGAAACGGTATTGAATGTATCCGCCGGCGATCTCCAGTACATTGTAGGACTTGTCGCCGCTTTGCGTGAAGACGTTGGCCCTCAGCTGTTGGCTCTTAAAACGTAGCGATATTTTCTCGACTTTCTTGTGGAGGGAATATCTGGCGTAAGAGTTGCCTTGAAATGAGATCGGATTCAGCTCTGGAGGGGAAATGGCGTTCAATACGCACAGCAATCAGTAAATCTGGTAAAAGACAATTCAAATGGTAGGCAAACCTTCGTAGCAAAAGGAGACGTCGCGATCACTCGTATGACAGGTCTCGGCGTTTTGGTTGCATACGGGTCCAGACTTGCCGAACGGACAGTGGCACAGGTAGCCCAGTGGGGACGACACCGGCAGACACTCCTTGAACGAGGGACAGGGATTTCGGGCGCACTCATTGACGATCACTTCGCACAGCTTCCCACCGAACCCGGGATGACAGGCACAGCCGTACCGGTGCTCATGAAATGGTGACACAAAACTGAGTTTAGAGCTGACAATAGAGATGACATCGTTTTCGCTGAGAATGAGTTCGTCGCGACACTCGCCGTGCTTGCAGTGGATGTGCTGACACTCGGACTTCATGATGAAGTCCTCCAGAAGTATTCCCAACTGCTTCTCAATACCGCTCTTACTCTCAGAGACTTTGGTTTTGATCCATTGTCTCGAGTAATAGCCGCCACGACTGCGCGCGACGACAAACAGTACGCTAATGTCTCCCAGATTTTCGTGACTCCTTCGGAGTCTGTTCTGTGTGTTCTTGTGATCCGTCGGTTGAATACTGATTATCACAATGTCTTTCACGCGGACGTTGAATACGTTCTTAAAGACTCGGATGAATGTCTTCTTGTAATTAGTGATGAATTCCTTCACAGATATCGATCGCAACTCCACGACCACACTGTTGGCGATCATATCGTCGGTGATGATCGTCACCTCCAGATCCACCAAACCGTACGTAAAGTACTTGCCGTCGCTGACCGTCACATTGATCTTATACTTGCCGGCGTCCAGTCCGGGAAAGGCTACTAAAGTCCCGTCTGTCGAGTCAATGGAGAACAGGTGTTTGTCGTCCTCTTGAGTGATGGCATAACTGAGTTTATCGAAGGGGTCGTCATCTGTGGCCGACACCTGACCGATGATTCCGCCGGGAAATTGTTCCAAAGAGTTCACCGCAATCGACAGGTGTATCAATTGTGGCGGAATCCTCGGCTCCTGTGTCACCAAAACGAGTACAGCTGTCGTCGAGTTGAGGGCAGGTGTTCCCGAGTCTGTCACTTGGATTGTCAGCGAATAGTTGGCTCGCAATGAATGGTTGAACACAGTGTTGGTCCGCAACGACGTGTCTCCGTTCACCAAAACAAAGCTGTCGTTTGAATCGCCGGACAGTAGCTTAAGAGTGAATGGCCCGGAATTGGCGGCGCTGTCGGCGTCCTGTACATTGAAGTTGACAATTGAGTAGCCGGCGGGTCGGCCCTCCTGTACGTAAACCGTGTAATTAGTTTTGTCAAAAACGGGTGGATTGTCGTTGGCGTCGGATATCTCAATGTTGACGAACACGGAGTTCGAGAGGGGTTTAGGCTTTCCGTTATCATTACAAACGGCTTCGAGAATATAGGATGAGATCATCTCGCGGTCCAAAGCCTTGGCCACAGTTATGATGCCAGAGATCGGGTCGATGTGAAACTCTTTGTACGTCTGGGAGCCGCCGGTGAACGAGTAGCTGAGGTTCGAGTTCTCCGGCGAATCCGAGTCGATGGCCACCAGTTGTATAATCCGGTCGCCGATCACCGAGTCTTCGCGGATCACAATATCGTAGGAGCGCTGCACGAACTGAGGGCTGATATCATTAACATCCGTCACCCGTATGGTTACGTGCGCTTCGCTCGTGAGGGACGGTATGCCGCCGTCTTCGGCCCTCACAGTCATGAAGTACTCGCGAACCGTCTCGTAGTCCAGCGCTTTGGCCACAGATATGATGCCCGACTTGGGGTGTATAGAAAAGCTGCCGTTTTCGTTGCCGCTCACGATGTGGTACTTGATCTCGGCGTTAATCCCGGTGTCTTGGCTCGTGGCGTACACTTTGAGCACCTCGTGGCCAATGGGCGCGCTTTCGGACACATTTGTCGCGTAGGACTGCATCTCAAACTCAGGCGCGTTGTCGTTGATGTCCATCACATTCACCACGAAAGTGGCGGTCGAGAAGAGCTGCGAAGCGCCCGAATCGTAGGCTTTAAGCGTCAGATTGTACGCCGATTTGGTCTCTCTGTCCAACGCCTTCGCCAACCGAATGATACCATTCCTGTCGTCGATCTCAAACTCGTCGCCGGCAGCCGTCTGAAGGGCGTACCGGACGCGTCGATTGATGCCGAGGTCGGCGTCAGTGGCCGTCACTTTGCCGATGATTATGCCGACCGTTGAGTCCTCGGGGACGTTGACCGAGTAGTAAGTGTTGGAGAATTTGGGCGATTCGTCGTTCACATCACTTCAGAAATCAATCAAAAGACACAATTAATACGCAAACAGTTACCACACGAATTGATAGGCTGTCCATACCTGAGCAGTATCTCCACTTCACTCTTACACGTCCAGTCCCGGCGCTTCTCATCGCTGATGTGCACTTCAAACAGATATGAGGCGCGAGTTTCCCTGTCCAGCAAACCCTTAGTCTTCAGGTGTCCCGACTGTGGATCAATTGTGAAGTGATTTTCCGGGTCACCGGAGATAAAGTAATACAGTTTGGCGTTATCTCCATCATCGACATCCATGGCCTCCACTGTCAGTATGTATGTCCCGGGAGGGACCGCTTCGCTCACTAACTCCACGTACTTTGACTTCAGACAAATGGGTCCGTTATCGTTGATGTCCAGTATATCGATCGTAACCATCGTTCTCGCGGTAAACCTTCCGTCGGTGNGAGCGCTGCACGAACTGAGGGCTGATATCATTAACATCCGTCACCCGTATGGTTACGTGCGCTTCGCTCGTGAGGGACGGTATGCCGCCGTCTTCGGCCCTCACAGTCATGAAGTACTCGCGAACCGTCTCGTAGTCCAGCGCTTTGGCCACAGATATGATGCCCGACTTGGGGTGTATAGAAAAGCTGCCGTTTTCGTTGCCGCTCACGATGTGGTACTTAATCTCGGCGTTAATCCCGGTGTCTTTGCTCGTGGCGTACACTTTGAGCACTTCATCGCCAATGGGAGCGCTTTCGGACACATTTGTCAGATAGGACTGCATCTCAAACTCGGGCGCGTTGTCGTTGATGTCCATTACGTTCACCACGAAAGTGGCGGTCGAGAAGAGTTGAGACGCACCGGAATCGTAGGCTTTAAGCGTCAGATTGTACGCCGATTTGGTCTCTCTGTCCAACGTCTTCGCCAACCGAATGATACCATTCCTGTCGTCGATCTCAAATTCGTCGACAGCCGTCTGAAGGGCGTACCGCACGCGCCGATTGATGCCGAGGTCGGCGTCAGTGGCCGTCACTTTGCCGATGATTATGCCGACCGTCGAGTCTTCGGGAACGTTGACGGAGTAGTAAGTGTTGGAGAATTTGGGCGATTCGTCGTTCACATCACTTCAGGGATCAATCAAAAGACACAATTAATGCAAACAATTACCATACAATTGATAGGCTGTCCATACCTGAGCAGTATCTCCACTTCACTCTTACACGTCCAGTCCCGGCGCTTCTCATCGCTGATATGCACTTCAAACAGATATGAGGCGCGAGTTTCCCTGTCCAGCAAATCCTTAGTCTTCAGGTGTCCCGACTGTGGATCAATTGCGAAGTGCTTCTCCGCGTCGCCGGAGATAAAGTAATACAGTTTGGCGTTATCGCCGTCATCGACATCCGTGGCCTCCACTGTCAGTATGTATGTCCCCGGAGGGACCGCTTCGCTCACTAACTCCACGTACTTTGACTTCAGACAAATGGGTCCGTTATCGTTGATATCCAATATGTCGATCGTAACCATCGTTTTCGCGGTAAACCTTCCGTCGGTGATCACAACCTCCAAGTCGTACCTCTCGATCGACTCCCTGTCCAACGCCTTATTCACGATAATCTCGCCGTTTTGCCGGATCTCAAACTGATTGTATGCATCGCCGCTCAGTATATAATAACTGAGTTCCGAGTTCTGGTCGTTATCTACGGCGTCGACCGACACGATGATCGTTCCCAACGGACTGTTCTCGTAGATGGAGGCCATGTAGTTCTGGTTGACAATCGGCTCATTATCATTGACATCGTAGACCTCGATGTTAAAAGTGGTCGAGTTATAGTGCGTGCCGTCGCTCACACCTACAGTCAGGTTATGGGAGGACCTCTTTTCGCGATCCAAGCGCTTCCCGAGTGTTATCCAACCGGTGTTCTCGTCTATACTAAACATACCGTTCTCGCTGTCTCTTAGGCTGTACTTCAGGGCATTATTGGCCACATCTATGTCCCCATCGATGGCATTCACTTTCATGATCGACGCGCCGACCTCCTGGCCCTCAGAGATCACCGCATTATAGGACGACGAGTCAAAATACGGGATACAATCGTTTTGGTCCATAACGTTGATCAAGATATTCAGATAACTGATGGCAAACGTGAGCTTATCCTTCACCTCGACGGTCAGCACGTGCTTCGCCTTCGACTCCCTGTCCAACTGCTCGATCAGATGTATTCCTCCGAGTTTGTCGATTCGGAATTTAGTCGCATCGGACTTATCGCCGAAGCCCACGATCGCCAGTTTCACTTCCTTAAGACCCGCGAGATTCACATTCGCTATGACTGTCCCGCGTTTGGTGTTCTCGTCGACGAAGATCTCGTAGACAGAGGTCTGGCGTTTGACGAAAGGACACGAGCCTGTGATCTGCATACTGACGGGCACCACGTCCTCCAACGCCCTCATCGTCTTCCGGTTCCCGCCATCGCTGGCTTTGATGAAGAACTGTACGATATCTCCGACATTAGCCGACAGATTCCTCTTCGTGTAGACGTGACCGGTGTCTGCGGTGATGCCAAACATGTCCAACACCTCAGCCGTGGGTTGGCTGGCGTTTCGCGACTCGTATATCGCGTACCGAATGACTGTATTCTCGGGAAAGTCGTCGTCGTCGACGGCCATCACCGGCAGTACAGTCACACCGATCGGGGCGTTGGCGCAGATGACAGACTTGTACTCATCGACTATAAAACGCGGAGAGTTGTCGTTCTCATCGGTGACCGACACCCGGAGGTTCGAGAGGCCAATCCGTTTGCCCCCATCCTGGGCGCCGATCGTCAGCCAAAACAGTCGGTCACCGCTCTCGCGATCCAACGGAGACCGGAGCGTAATATTGCCGGACGTGGAGTCGATATTGAAGTATCGTTTGGCGTTGTCGTTGATGATGTGATAACTGAGCGCACCGTACGCGCCCTCATCCCTGTCCGACGCCGTCAACTGCGCTATCGTCGTGTCCGTCGCCGTCAACTCACTTATGGCCACATTATTGAAGATGCGGTGAAATTTCGGCGAATTATTGTTCGCCGGCTTTACGGTTACCCTGAGGTTAGTGGTGGTCGAGTAGACGCCGTCCGTCACCGATATGTTGAGGTCGTAGATCTGATGCACTCTCTTGAGCTGTTTCCTCGAGTTCAGGTTCCAGACGGTCACCACACCGGACGTGTCATTCATGGCGAACGCCAGGTGCTCATTGCCCGACAGTATCCGGAACCGCAGTTTGTTTATATCACTCGAGTCCGGATCGTTGGCCACGATTCTGGTGACAAACTCTCCCCTCTCTATGTTCTCGTCTATAGTGGCCGTAAAAGTGGGCGAAACTATCGGCTTATTGTCGTTCACGTCCAACACCTCCACCCATACGTGAGCGGTCGACGTGAGGACAGGCGTGCCGTAATCGGTGGCCATAACCGTGAAGTGGTGGACGCGATCCGTCTCGTGATCCAGATTTGTCTTCAAATAGATGTTTCCGTCGTCGGGCGAGACATAGAAGTGGGACTTATTTCCCAGAATCTGATACTGGAGTTTGGCGTTAAGGCCCACATCGGCGTCGGTAGCGCTCACTTTGACCACATTAGCGCCTATGGGCGCCGACTCCGGCACCGACACATTGTACGAGAACTTTGTAAACATGGGTGGGTTGTCATTGGCGTCATCCACTGGTTGTATAGGTGAGGGGGAGACCGGCATTAGACTCGGGTATCAATATAGGGATTATTATACTGTATACCTGTTATAACGAGTGGAACGGTAGCCGACACACCGGACACGGAATCGGTGCCAGAGATGATTAGATTGTATTGACTGATGGACTCGCGATCGAGTTTCTCGATCACAGATATCATACCTATTATCACACGTGAAAAGTGATTAAACTTTTGGAAAAAAACATTTTTCAATACAACGAGAATTAATGCAAAAATAAATATTGGATTAAAGGAGCGGTGGCTCTAAGCAAGCGATGCCTTGAGAAACGTACGGTTAGTGCAAACAAAAGTGTTTTAAAATCGCAACATTGCAGACAAACACGAAAAAAGTCAATTAAATTGTAAATATGTTTCAAAATGTATTTCAATCGCGAAATACTCACATAAACCGCTACTAATCGTCGGATCTTTTATTCGCAATCAAAACAATGCAATAATATATTGAGAGAAACGAGTAATAAGTAAAACCACCAAAAGATTAGAGAAAAAAGAAATCAAAAAAATAGTGAACATAAAAATGAAAGTCAAGGAAAAAATGATTAAAAACTAAATTCATTAACGCATCTAAACATAAAAATCTAAAATTACAATCAGATTACACAGAAATCTGTAAAAACTAGAAATCACTACAAAACTACATTATCGTCAAAAACCTATCGCCAAAACATACCTGAGTTGAAGTCCAATGAGAACTCTTCGTTGTCATTACCGGACACTATACTATAGATGAGTTGCCGGCCGTGAGGGCTGTCGGCGTTAATCGTAAGGAACGGCACTGAGGGCGGGTGGCTCTCGATCACAGACACTGCGTAATACTGGTGCTTAAACAGAGGCATTCCTCCGGAGACCATTTTGATTGTCACGTTTGCGTGCGATTCCAGTGGCACCGACCCTTCAA
>CAJPVJ010004035.1:0-10118 GCA_905397405.1 Oppiella nova | reverse complement strand
CTTGCTTTCGACTCAATATATACTTCAAGTCACTCTTGTCTCGAATTTCGGTCAAAAACTGGCGGTCGATGTCCTCGTAGTTGTCTTCGCGCTTATTCTTCATGTGTTCAAAACTGCGGATATGTTTCACGCCATCGCTCATCGATGGGAACGCCTTCTGACACAACTCGCAGTAAGTCTTGTCCTCTTTGGTCACTAAACCCTCGTTTGTGAAGACATTCAACGAGTCGTTCCGTGGCTTCGATTCCTTGCGCTTCGCATCCGATCCGGAGTTCGTGTCATCGGATCTGTGTTTCGATGACTTCTGTCTCAAGTGATCGCTGCTCGACGGCTGCGGCGGCGGTGGCGACGACTTCTTCGCCGCTATCGTCGACTCCATCGACGGCTTAAACGATGAGATGAACTGTTGTTTTGTCATTTGCTCGCAACTGATGCCCGCAGTGATGGCCGACTCCTCACTCTTATGGCAATTATTGTCGCTTTTGTGTCGTTTGCCATCAGAGCTCTTGTGGTGATGTGTTGTGGTCTTGCGGTCGATGGCACCAAATGGATGCGAGACACGAATTCTGGCCAAACATTTGATCAAAGTCTTGAAGTCAGACAACCGTTTGAATGAATTGGTGTTTATGTCGAAGATCTCGAAGACGTGTGAATCGACGGACACCCGATGTTTGGCATCTATTTTGCAGATCTGTGTCAAGACGTCGCCGAAGTTCACGTAATGGATGTCCTTCTCGATGGTTATCGTGTGCTTCTTCTTGTCGATGGTCACAAAGCACTCGAAGTTTGAGCCCATGTTGTCGTGACAACAGCTCAGGAGGTCTTTACCATTCAATTGATACCTCAAAGCAAACTAATTGTCAAACCATTGAATGCTTTCACAAAACAAAACACATTTTGTTTGCAAACAAACGTTCAGTCATTCAGTCTTCACATCATTTACGTCCCAATCGTTGCAATGAATCACAAAGTTTTGCATTCACTCCGAGTTTGCCGTTGATTTGCATTGCATTTAATACTTGTAATTATAGTTACGGTTACATTCAACACGATTTAGTCGTTTTATTTTTCTAAGTTATTATTTTTAGTATTTTTCATTGCTTTTAATTTGCTCAGACTTTGTGACTACAAATAAGTTTACATTCGTTTCAATAGGACTTGTATTTCAATATTTTATTAAATTAGAAAATCATTACAGATATAAACTTTAATTTAATAAATGGTCAGACATTCACTTTTTATGGATTTTGTTTGCTTTAAACATAAGTAAAGCAATTAAGAAATTTTAAATTATAGTTGTAAATAAATTAAGTATATAGCTTAAGAATATATAATAGTTATGGAATCAAGGTAAAAATAGAGGTAGTCTATCGTATTTATTAAAACCGAGTTCACAAATAGTTTTTCCATAAATACTCGCATTCAATGATTTTCAATCCATTCTTAATCTCAATATCTGTTTGTTTGCCATTTATTTCATAATAAGGAGCTATTACTTGACCATTAATTGCATAGTATTGGAGCCATTCCACTCCATTCACGGCACCGGGAGATCTATAATAAAATTATTTAAATTACTATTATATTTGAGATTATTTTGTCAATTCCTCAAAACAAACCCTGTTTTAGCAAATGTTGCAAATATATCAATCATTTTAATTGATATTTGCCTTTCAATGGCTAAATATTCTGTATTCTCATGACTTGAGAGGAAAGGTATTCCAAATACAGGGAAATTGTCGTATGTGTGACAGACACCCATCCATTTGGAACAGTAGGGCATCTCTTTCGCAATCTGAATGTTATAGTAATACTGAAATATTTGATGATTTGTTTTATTGTAGAAATTCTTTGCGAATTGAATGGTAGGACAAGTGCTAAATAAGTCTCCGATAGCTTTGCCCACCGTTTGTCTCAACAAATCCTGACTATTATTATCCGAAAGACCTGTAAAGTAAAGTTTGGCCACATTTTGGCCGTCGATTGGGGCTCTTGACACCCATTTCGATGATATTTGTTTCAATTCATTGAACGCCTCATTGAATGTGATGTCCGTTGGAGTAATTGGATGGTATGTCTTGGGATCAATAAAAATGGCCAAAAGCGGTGATCCCTCATCTGCTTTAGTGCCGATCATAAGATTAATTTTGTTGTCAAAACTATTTTCGTAATTCATTTGAAGTGAGTTATTGCCGTCTTTTATCGGCAGTTTATGTTGGTTGCCGACTTTAGGATACTTGAGCAGCAATTATAGCTCTTTACACAAGTGTTAACTGCGGTTGAAAAGACCGCTGACTAGAGAATTCGTAACTTAGCATAGTTTCGTAAACTTCTCGTCACAAGCGTTGAGTTCATCGCAACAACCGATAAGTTTTGATTGTTTTAACCAATACTTGAGAGCAATGTTGGGCTCAACCACTAAACCGTAATTAAGCGCAGCGCCTTATGTTTCGTAAACTTCTCGTCACAAGCGTTGAGTTCATCGCAACAACCGATAAGTTTTGATTGTTTTAACCAATACTTGAGAGCAATGTTGGGCTCAACCACTAAACCGTAATTAAGCGCAGCGCCGGACATAAGGATAGCGTTTTTGAATAGATTCCGATTAATGGGAGATATGATGTGCAAACTGGTAGCCCAGGCACCGGAACTTTCGCCAAACACTGTTATTCTGTGGGAATCGCCGCCAAAGTACCTGATATTATCATTAACCCATTCCAGAGCTAATGACTGGTCTAATAAACCCATATTTCCCGGACTCTCATCGGTTCCCGTATATAGAAATCCAAACGTATTTAACCTAAAGTTTATGAAATATAATACATTTTTCATTAATACCGTAATTCCCGTTTAAACTCAAGATTTTTCAAACCTATAGTTAATAGTGATCACCACTACATCTCCCATCGCAGACAATGCCAAGCCTTCAATGTGTTCATCACTGGAAGTGCCGTAAAGAAAGGCACCGGAATGTATGAAAAACATGACTGCCTTTAAACTATCATCAGATTGGGAACTAATTGGTGACCAAATATTCAAATAAAGACAATCTTCACTGAAGTTATTATTTTTCATTGAAGTTATAATAAGTGGCAATTGATAGCAAGGGTTCGGCCATTTGGTTGCATCTATAGGTTGTGTCCACTTCTTGATGGGCACCGGCTTTTTAAATCTCAAGTCATGAACGGGTGGTTCAGCATAAGGAATGCCTAAAAAGACATTCACATGTTTGCCATCAATTGTTTCGGTTTTTCCGTTAATTATCCCGTTTTTCACAGAAACGCTAACACTTTTAGCATTGATTCTCACATAGGAGATGAAAATCATAGAAATAAGCGAACGGAACAAATATTTGGCACATTTTGACATTTTCTTAAGCTCTTCAAAGTTTTCAAAAACTTTTATTCAACCAAACATTTCCTTCAGATAATATGAACTTTATATTAAAACAAAGAGTACTTATCATTGAAGTATTGGTACAGAATTATTAATATAAATTAAGTTAATATATGGGTATAAATTGAGTTTGGTTTTTTTGGTAATAAAAGTTATAATATTATAGACAGATATTAAACTCGATTGCATTGTAAAGCCAACGGGCAGTGAATTTTATTTTTTTATTTTTAAGTGCAAACTTAAGTGCATTTTCAGTACACTCGTGGGGTAACCAGTCTATGCCTATTCGGGTCAAAATTATTATTTATTTTTAAACATTAACCAACACACAAGTGCTAATTAGTATATTTAATTATAATAAATAAGTTTTCAATTAACATATTTTAGCAGCTCACGTCAAAGCTTTATTTTATTAAAATATGATGACTACCTTGGTCAGCCCTAACCCTATTCTCTTATGATTCAATAGCTAATGTGGTTTTTCTACTTTTATATAATAGTTACTGTATTCACAAAGTCCGGAGTGCACTAAAATTTTAGTCTAAAACATTACATACTTTCTCAATACAGAATATTTCAGTGTACCCTTGCAATCAATGCAATGCTAAACAATTAAATTGTACTCAAATAAACTAAAACACAATACAGTATTTGACCACACATTATACGGTATGAAAATAATAGTACATTTATATTGTGAACTATACTTTTGTAATATTTCTTTGCCATACAATTTCTCAATTGAATTCACATTTTAACCATTATTTTAATAGGAGTTTATTCCAACACTTATTACCGTACTATGAAATTAATTAAAACATTGTGTTTTAGTAAAATTGTTTATTAAATTAAATAATTTCAAATGGATTTATGTCTCCATTCATACNTACTATGAAATTAATTAAAACATTGTGTTTTAGTAAAATTGTTTATTAAATTAAATAATTTCAAATGGATTTATGTCTCCATTCATACAATTAACACAAAAAATAAAGATTAAAATATAATTTATGAATGAAATGGATTATGGATTGGAGAGCGAAATACAAGACAAACAAAAACTTAATCGCTGTCTGAGTCGGAACTGTTGGACGAGTGCACGGATTTGTTGCCCTCAACTGACTTATCCTCAGCCGGACTCTCATTATCCGAGCCTTTGGCCACTTCTTGCGTCTCATTATGTGTCTCGTTCTCCGAGTCGGAGCTCTCAGCAGACGATTGATTTGATTTATTATTCTCGTCGTCCGACTTGTCTTCAGCGGCGCTCTCATTATCAGAATCTTTGGCCACTTCTTGAGCGCCATTACCTCTTGCTTTCGACTCAATATATACTTCAAGTCACTCTTGTCTCGAATTTCGGTCAAAAACTGGCGGTCGATGTCCTCGTAGTTGTCTTCGCGCTTATTCTTCATGTGTTCAAAACTGCGGATATGTTTGACGCCATCGCTCATCGATGGGAACGCCTTCTGACACAACTCGCAGTAAGTCTTGTCCTCTTTGGTCACTAAACCCTCGTTTGTGAAGACATTCAACGAGTCGTTCCGTGGCTTCGCTTCCTTGCGCTTCGCATCCGATCCGGAGTTCGTGTCATCGGATCTGTGTTTCGACGACTTCTGTCTCAAGTGATCGCTGCTCGACGGCTGCGGCGGCGGTGGCGACGACTTCTTCGCCGCTATCGTCGACTCCATCGACGGCTTAAACGATGAGATGAACTGCTGTTTTGTCATTTGCTCGCAACTGATGCCCGCAGTGATGGCCGACTCCTGACTCTTATGGCAATTATTGTCGCTTTTGTGTGGTTTGCCATCAGAGCTCTTGTGGTGATGTGTTGTGGTCTTGCGGTCGATGGCACCAAATGGATGCGAGACACGAATTCTGGCCAAACATTTGATCAAAGTCTTGAAGTCAGACAACCGTTTGAATGAATTGGTGTTTATGTCGAAGATCTCGAAGACGTGTGAATCGACGGACAGCCGATGTTTGGCATCTATTTTGCAGATCTGTGTGAAGACGTCGCCGAAGTTCACGTAATGGATGTCCTTCTCGATGGTTATCGTGTGCTTCTTCTTATCGATGGTCACAAAGCACTCGAAGTTTGAGCCCATGTTGTGGTGGCAACAGCTCAGGAGGTCCTTACCATTCAATTGATACCTCAAAGCAAACCAATTGTCAAACCATTGAATGCTTTCACAAAACACAACACATTTTGTTTGCAAACAAACGTTCAGTCATTCAGTCATTCAGTCATTCAGTCTTCACATCATTTACGTCCCAATCGTTGCAATGAATCGCAAAGTTTTGCATTCACTCCGAGTTTGCCATTGATTTGCATTGCATTTAATACTTGTAATCATAGTTACGGTTACATTCAACACGATTTAGTCGTTTTAGTTTTATTAGTTATTATTTTTAGTATTTTTCATTGCTTTTAATTTGCTCAGACTTTGTGACTACAAATAAGTTTACATTCGTTTCAATAGGACTTGTATTTCAATATTTTATTAAATTAGAAAATCATTATAAACTTAATAAATGGCCAGACATTCACTTCTCATGGATTTTGTTTGCTTTAAACATAAGTCAAACAATTAATCAAGAAATTTTGAATTATAGTTGTAAATAAATTAAGTATATAACTTAAGAATATTAATTAGTTATAGAATCAAGGTAGAAATAGAGGTAGTCTATCGTATTTATTAAAACCGAGTTCACAAATAGTTTTTCCATAAATACTCGCATTCAATGATTTTCAATCCATTCTTAATCTCAATATCTGTTTGTTTGCCATTTATTTCATAATAAGGAGCTATTACTTGACCATTAATTGCATAGTATTGGTGCCATTCCACTCCATTCACGGCACCGGGAGATCTATAATAAAATTATTTAAATTAATATTTGAGATTATTCTGTCTATTTCTCAAAACAAACCCTGTTTTAGCAAATGTTGCAAATATATCAATCATATGAATTGATATTTGCCTTTCAATGGCTAAATATTCTGTATTCTCATGACTTGTGAGGAAAGGTATTCCAAATACAGGGAAGTTGTCGTATGTGTGACAGACACCCATCCATTTGGAACAGTAGGGCATCTCTTTCGCAATCTGAATGTTATAGTAATACTGAAATACTTTATAATTTGTTTTATTGTAGAAATTCTTTGCGAATTGAATGGTAGGGCAAGTGCTAAATAAGTCTCCGATAGCTTTGCCCACCGTTTGTCTCAACAAATCCTGACTATTATTATCCGAAAGACCCGTAAAGTAAAGTTTGGCCACATTTTGACCATCGATTGGAGCTCTTGATACCCATTTCGATGATATTTGTTTCAATTCATTGAACGCCTCATTGAATGTGATGTCCGTTGGAGTAATTGGATGGTATGTCTTGGGATCAATAAAAATGGCCAAAAGCGGTGATCCCTCGTCTGCTTTCGTGCCGATCATAAGATTAACTTTTGTGTCAAAACTATTTTCATAATTCATTTGAAGTGAGTTATTAGGCAGAAAATAGCCGTCAAATACAACCAACGGCTGAAATCCTATGAACTCGTCGTTAATATCGAGAAATGTGTTCACAATTGACGCCAACTTTTCTGGCGACTGATCTCTTAAGCATTGAATCGTATGTTTCGTAAACTTCTCGTCACAAGCGTTGAGTTCATCGCAACAACCGATAAGTTTTGATTGTTTTAACCAATACTTGAGAGCAATGTTGGGCTCAACCACTAAACCGTAATTAAGCGCAGCGCCCGACATAAGGATAGCGTTTTTGAATAGATTGCGATTAATGGGAGATATGATGTGCAAACTGGTAGCCCAGGCACCGGAACTTTCGCCAAACACTGTTATTCTGTGGGAATCGCCGCCAAAGTACCTGATATTGTCATTAACCCATTCCAGAGCTAATGACTGGTCTAATAAACCCATATTTCCCGGACTCTCATCGGTTCCCGTATATAGAAATCCAAACGTATTTAACCTAAAGTTTATGAAATATAATACATTTTTCGTTAATACCGTAATTCCCGTTTAAACTCAAGATTTTTCAAACCTATAGTTAATAGTGACGACCACTACATCTCCCATCGCAGACAATGCCAGGCCTTCAATGTGTTCATCACTGGAAGTGCCGTAAAGAAAGGCACCGGAATGTATGAAAAACATGACTGCCTTTAAACTGTCATCAGATTGGGAACTAATTGGTGACCAAATATTCAAATAAAGACAATCTTCACTGAAGTTATTATTTTTCATTGAAATTATAATAAGTGGCAATTGATAGCAAGGGTTCGGCCATTTGGTCGCATCTATAGGTTGTGTCCACTTCTTGATAGGCACCGGCTTTTTAAATCTCAAGTCATGAACGGGTGGTTCAGCATAAGGAATGCCTAAAAAGACATTCACATGTTTGTCATCAATTATTTCGGTTTTTCCGTTAATTATCCCGTTTTTCACAGAAACGCTAACACTTTTAGCATTGATTCTCACATAGGAGATGAAAATCATAGAAATAAGTGAACGGAACAAATATTTGGCACATTTTGACATTTTCTTAAGCTCTTCAAAGTTTTAAAAAACTTTTATTCAATAAAACATTTTCTTCAAATAATATGAACTTTATATTAAAACAAAGAGTACTTATCATTGGAAGTATTGGCACAGAATTATTAATATAAATTAAGTTAATATATTGGTATAAATTCAGTTTGATTTTTTTTGGCAATAAAAGTTATAATATTATAGACAGATATTAAACTCGATTGCATTGTAAAGCCAACGGGCAGTGAATTTTCTTTTTTCTTTTTAAGTGCAAACTTAAGTGCATTTTCAGTACACTCGTGGGGTAACCAGTCTATGCCTTTTCGGATCAAAATTATTATTTATTTTTAAATATTAACCGGCACACAAGTGCTAATTAGTATATTTAATTATTATAAATAAGTTTTCAATTAACTTATTTTAGCTGCTCACGTCAAAGCTTTATTTTATTAAAATGTGATGACTACCTTGGTCAGCCCTAATCTATTCTCTTATGATTCAATAGCTAATGTGGTTTTTCTACTTTTATATAATAGTTACTGTATTCACAAAGTCCAGAGTGCACTAAAATTTTAGTTTAAAACATTTCATACTTTCTCGATACAGAATATTTCAGTGTACCCTTGCAATCAATGCAATGCTAAACAATTAAATTGTACTCAAATCAACTAAAACACAGTATTTGACCACACATTATACGGTATGAAAATAATAGTACATTTATATTGTGAACTATACTTTTGTAATATTTCTTTGCCATACAATTTCTCAATTGAATTCACATTTAATCATTATTTTAATAGGAGTTTATTCCAACACTTATTACCGTACTATGAAATTAATTAAAACATTGTGTTTTAGTAAAATTGTTTATTAAATTAAATAATTTCAAATGGATTTATGTCTCCATTCATACAATTAACACAAAAAATAAAGATTAAAATATAATTTATGAATGAAAATGGATTATGGATTGGAGAGCGAAATACAAGACAAACAAAAACTTAATCGCTGTCTGAGTCGGAACTGTTGGACGAGTGCACGGATTTGTTGCCCTCAACTGACTTATCCTCAGCCGGACTCTCATTATCCGAGCCTTTGGCCACTTCTTGTGTCTGATTATGTGTCTCGTCCTCCGAGTCGGAGCTCTCAGCAGACGATTGATTCGACTTATTATTCTCGTCGTCCGACTTGTCTTCAGCGGCGCTCTCATTATCAGAATCTTTGGCCACTTCTTGAGCGCCATTACCCCTCTCGTCGTCCGAGTCTTTATCGCTATTCTCTTCGGGTTTGTCTTCATTCGCCTCATCGGCCTCTCTGTCCACTTCCATGCCTTCCTCTTTGTCCTCTTCCTCCTCATCGGACGACTTGTTGACGGGCGCGGGACTCCTCTCCACCTCAGAGTCCGATTCGATTCGCGCTCTTTTAGTCTTAGTTTTGTTGTCTGAATCCGAGTCGGAACTGCTGTCTCCAGAACTCTTCGCAACTAATTTATATGCAAATCAAACATCAAATTATCATTTAATACACGATTATCATTAGAATTGCACTCAAATTCCTATACCTTTCTGTTGCGCCTCTTCCTCGTCGTCAGAATCGGCTAAAAACCTCTTTTTATTTGACTTCTTGTTGTCTTTCTGTTTCTTCGCCTCAACCGGTGAATCAGAATCTGAAGAATCGCTAACTTTTTTGGCTTTCGATTTGGTCGCAGATCTCCTCCTCTTTTCTCCCCTTTTCTTAGCGTCAGAATCGCTGTCAGAGGCGTCTGAAGAGGACTTCTCGGATGCGGAAGATTTCGACGACTTCTCAGACGAGGAAGACTTCTGACGGCTTTCGTCTAAAAATTAAAAATAAATTCATTACTCAGTGAACATTAAAACAATGATCGTAAGCATCGGTATGTCGTATATGTCGTACCCTTTTCCTCGTCACTCTTGGGTTCGTCGATCTCCAGTTTGCGGGGTTTGTCTTCATCCGAGTCGGAACTGCTGTCGGAATCGATGTATTCCTTGGACTTGAACTTTCCGGGCTTAGACTTGACGGCCTGGTCCGCGGTCTGGTGGATGTGCACCCGACCCTTGTTCTCCTTACTCTTCTTCTGCTTGTCTTTACGCAGTCGTCTCTCCTCTTCCCGTCGTTTCCTTCTCTCCTCATTCCTCTCCTTCACCTCTGCATCAG
>CAJPVJ010004032.1:0-10122 GCA_905397405.1 Oppiella nova | reverse complement strand
CAGTATTTGTTTCAAATTCTCGATTCTTTACATTTATTTCGATGTATTCTTAAAGTACTGGTAAAACACAGTATTTTATTTGTTGGCAATTTTAGGTCACAAATAAAATAATAATGTTTTTTGAGTTGAGTTCATCCGAAAAGTTCATAAAATGAAAATTCTTCTCATTTTGTGCTTTAATTCAGAAATGGCTGTAAAATATAGTCAAACTTAATAACACGAGGCGTTGAATACAGATGTGAGCCATAAATGAATTGTTTTGCACAACAAATACACTCTCTTTTCTCTCGTAAAACAAATGTTACGAATAAACTAAATATAGTTTCCAAATGTTTTTCTTTATTTAAATTAATTTATTTATTATTTCTTAACTATCGCTAAAAGATCTTAAGATTTCTCTCAAATTTTATTGATTTGTTTTCAACAAAACTCTTCTAATTATAGATTACCCTATGTTTAGAGTATTTCATAAAATTTATTCAATTATTTTTATTTCTAAATCTTCTCTAAAGGCTTCTCTCATTTGTTATTTGCGATCATAAAAATTTTCACTAAATTATTCTTGTTTATATTACTATTTATAGCAATTTTCAAATATATCACGAGTATTATGGTATTAATAAGTAATATTAATAATACTGTATTATGCTTAAATACATATTTATTGAGAATTTGAGTAAGTGTAATAAACATTAAAATGTAGATAAATGCTTTGGACCTTGTTGAATTTGACTCGAGTAATAGGGCATTGAAGAATTGGTTCAATAATAATATTCATTAATACCACAATAACTAATGCATTTCTATTTGATGGCCTTTCTATATTGCTTATAGATTATGACATAATTTATTTGCTATGAAGTTTGTATCTCTTGAAACACTTAACTATCCATTAAGTCTGAGTCGGATATGGATTAAAGTTTTGCTTTTTTGGTGCTAAAAACGGTTCGTTTGTAAAAAGCTTATAAAAATTAAGAACATTTACGTCTATAGTGTGCTAATCGTCTTATGAACCGCTATTTTATCACAACAAAAATGTTTTCCTCAAAAGCACTAACATATCCGACAAATAATGACTTTTCAAGATTTATATTAATATTTCGCTTTCTTCCAAAGATTTCAAACTAATCTTTAAATTCAAATAATCATTGTTTGAGTCTTTGAAAGTAAATTAGAGAACGGATTGTGTCGTTCACTGAAAAGCTTTTTATAGTCCTTTTCCAATACTTTTATCCCATTTACTGCTAAATTCTATTAAATTTTTAAATTTATTTCATTCACTCACTCGAGACATTAGTCTTAACACATTTTATACAGAACATCAATATTAGCCATAAGTCTGTTTGGTTTTGAATATAAATTCTTTTAATGCAGAATATTCTGTGAAAATCAGACGCTTATAAAGTCATTAGATTTTTCAAACTTTCGCCAACTTTTCCGATAATAATTTCATTATATTTTCTGCAAAATTTATTTCATAAGGAATTTCCATTTTGGAGAATATTTTGGCTCTTCTTAAGAATTCACAGAATTAAATGAATGGTAGTGTAAGCCATATGACAACGGAATGGCAAATATTATTAAATATTTAAATCAATTTTCACTTAACTACTCATAAAATATGAATAACAATATTCATTGACAGAAACGTTTGTCTTTATATCAGACAATTGATTTTTATGACAAGTTTTCACAAGCAATACATTTACGCTTATTTTCGCGTCAATGGTCTCTATTCTAATGCCTAAACCTTTGACCTTTAAGTTCTATTATATAAATATTTATTTAATACAACAAACCATTAATGGGTAAAATCGATAGGAATTTCTCACATTTGATTGAAAAATAATATACTCTACTATTGATATAATATTAATAAAAGTGCTTTTCATCCCATTTGCAATCAATGGCGTAACGTTAGATTTCTTAAGCCATTAACTTATATTTGGTTTACTATTTTTATTTACACATTTCCTAATTCTCTAATTTTTTAGTATAATTGTGTTAATTTATTAGTTTTAAATTAATTTATGCTTTAAAATTTTTTAAATATGAGTTATAATGCATTTACATATTTCAATTATATTAATGAAATATAATATAAATGTGAATAACTTGACATAATATGAGTTTTTACATATATTTTGCTTATTGAATGAAATAAGTGACAAATTGGAAGAAATAATTGTTTTATGGATTCTTGAAAGGAAATGATGAAAATAATGAGTATTAGGGATCCAAACAAATGATAAA
The DNA here is from genome assembly GCA_905397405.1 of Oppiella nova. Classification (NCBI taxonomy): domain Eukaryota; kingdom Metazoa; phylum Arthropoda; class Arachnida; order Sarcoptiformes; family Oppiidae; genus Oppiella; species Oppiella nova. Next base: position 7,869 of record CAJPVJ010004032.1, on the reverse strand, counting down.
TTGAAGGCAATTTTATTTGACATCAAATGTATTCTCATTTATATTTCTCGTCATAACTCTATTTTTAATATAAAGTATTTTAATCTTTATGTGAATAATTGACATCAGAATTTAGATGACATCCGAATATAGGTTTACTTTTCAATTATGAGTTTTATTTCTTTTTAAATATTTGTTTTAAATGCTGAAAATTAATGTAAAACATTTTTATTACATAATGCGCTTAGAAATATGAACTTTATGTTTGAGATCTGTTTTTGACACAAATGTACAGTAGTTTCAAAATTTTTAAATGAATTTTGTTTAAATAATTATTTTTACGAAATTCAGATTATGCGAGATTATTATTATAATAATTATTTGCTAATTAATGCCGCATTAAAATGTTTTCATAGGAAATGGATTGCATTGTGGATCAGATGATGACAGTGGCCGAGTACTTGGGATGGGATGTCACTGAGTTGAAGCCGGTATTCAATTCATTTACTTATCATTTAATATATTTTTTATATCGATTTTGTCAAACCTTATTACGAGAAATAATTCAAATCCATTTCGTTTTTTGTATTCCCATCAGAGTATATATTCCTTTAGCTTTAGATTTCATAAATATTTAGTTTTGAAACTAAGATTTTGGTGAATTTGTCTGATTTTGTTTAATGCATTTCATAACTCAAATATATCATCTAATATATATTCAAATGTAATGCATATGACTTTTTAAAAATACATTAAACAACTTTACAATCATTGCTAAAAACAAATATAAATATATTTGTATACATTCTGAGAATTAAATATAAACGCCTTTAGATAAGTATTTGTACTTGAAATAAAAAATATAATGGCATGTGATTTAATAACAATAAGAATGAAAAACTTTGTAAATTTATTTGATATTATATTTTTAGAGGCAATGTATTTTCGTAGTGTCTTATTGTTTAGATTATCATAATATCTCTGCTTTTTTCAATTCGTTTGGAAATATATTTGAGAAATTATTGACTTTTGAGAGGAATCTCTATTTTCATTCAATACAAAACAAATATAGAGAAAATAATTAGAATTTCAAAAGCAATGCTATAGTAATGCAGTGTTTCTGATGAATAATAGAAATTTTATTTCAAAGCTTTATATAACATAATATAACTTTATATCTATCTATAAGTTATATCTTTTCAAGTGATGAATAATGACTTCAATGGTTAGGGAATACTATTCTGGATGATAGAGAATACTCTATAAGATGTTTACCAAAGGTTTTAATGCATTTTTCAAGTGACATTCGCTATAATATTAAGGGTTTGGCCTTAATTGACCACAAATGTAGTAATTAATAAATTTATGCACTTCTCTTATCATATTTCACACTCATATGTAATGTATTTCTATGACTACACCATTGGTTTTATATTCTTAACGACCATCCCTGAGAGCACTGATATCTTATTGTGCAATGAGATTGAGTTCACAATATTGAATGAATAATGTACTTTATAGTTTAATGCGAAAGGCTATAAAATTAAAATCTCATCATTTGTTTTAAAATATTTTTATATAATCCAAAATGTTCACTGATGCTGTTATAAAATAACAAATTCTCGTTTGTATTTGATTTATCTGAACGCAAACATAGCGCCGGCACTGCATTGGAGTCGACACACAATTTGATTTAAACTGTTTTTAGGAAACAATGATTGATAGATATGCCAAACGGTATCACAAAAACATTGGCGAAGACCTTTTGAGTCAAATAACGGAAACGAAATTTATTTTGATTTTATTTTTCGTGTCGAGTCTCTCTCTCTCTCTCTCTCTCTCTCTCTCTCTCTATTTTTCTCTCTCGACTCGTATTTATTTTCTTAAGAATTAAGATTTGCGAACATCTATTAAATGAACAAAATTTTTATCGCCCAAAGGATTTGTTTTATTGCATTTGATTTTTCAGTGTTAAATCTCACCCGAAATTTGTTGCGAACCCCACATGCGATCACAGTTTCAATGAATGCTAAAACATTAGGAAAAAACTTTTTGACTTCTTTGGCATCAAATCGCTTTCTCGGATTGAATTTTGTTTCATTTACTTTGATTATAGATATTACAGGACATGATGGTTGAGATCGATTATGACGCCGACGGAACTGTATCTCTGGACGAATGGAAAAGGGGTGGACTCACTACCATTCCTCTATTAGTGCTCCTGGGCTTAGACTCTGTAATTTATCTTCAGTTTTGCTTTTAATGTCATTTATAGCGCAAACTTTTTTATTTATTTAAACCATATAAACACATACAGTGTAGCAATTTAATTAATGTCTTTAGTGTTAGATTTTATTTGATATATTTAAATGAGTTTTTATTATACATTTCATTTTTATACGAAATAATAACAAATTTGATGACACTTTCAGCAAACAGTGAAAGACGATGGGAATCACGTTTGGAGACTCAAACACTTCAGTCGTACGGCTTACTGTAATCTATGCCTTACTATGTTAGTGGGTTTAGGCAAAAAAGGCCTGTGCTGTGTCTGTGAGTACATCCTTTTTAATAAACAATTTCTTGTATTACAATTAGTTTCATACTTTAAACTCACAGCCTTAAATTCTCACTTAATTTACTTACACATGAAGTACAGAAAACAACTTTATATTTAATTCATTTTTAAATTAATTATTACAACTGTAATAAAATAATGTTATCATAAATAATATTAAATATCTCCATTAATTAAATTATTATGAATTAAGCTATTATCCATTAGTCAAGAATAAACTGCTACTACCGGTATATTCACTGAATATTGAGCATAACCATTTAGTGTATATAATTATTATTATTGGTATGAAAGTTATTTTAATTTTTTATTCACATTTTATTCATAAAATTAATTAAATTCAAAATTTAAATTATGAAAATTGAAAATGTGTTCAAATTTGAATACATATTCTTGAGAATTACATTTAGACAAATTGAATTTTTAGTAAAAAGTCTATAAAAACAAAGCGTTGCCATTATTTTCATATATTTAAATTGTTTGAACGGATTATGAAATCCGAGAATTGAGTTGTGATTGAATACAACATATAATCCGATCTGTTTCTCAAAAATATTTTCCCAAATAATAAACTTATTTCTTGTGATTTTTGTGAAAAAACTTACAGTAATTCTGTTGTTAAGCAATCAACTGCTCGACTACTTTGAATGCAAGTCACTGTCAGTCCCACACTCTTATTGTTACTCAACTCATATGTAGTCAACAATTGAATTATATTTCTCTTCTACTCTAGTATTAAATTAAAAAACTAAGATTTTTCTGAACAATATTTTTCATGCGATTCTCCAATCTATAAGTCTTTGCGGATAAATCTCTCTGAATTCAAGTATAAATCATATGAGATTGCATTCAATCAGTATTCAAAGCACTCAACAAATTCACATTTATTTATCCCCACTATTGATAGCAATTTTGCTTAACATTGAGAACATATTATTTAACATAAATTATTTAAATTAAGTCAATGCATAAACTCAAAATCGATATATAGTTTTCAAATTCCTATTATAATTTGATTAAAGAATTTTGTACATTCAATAATTAAATATTCATGGATTGAAAATTTGGGATTTGATCATTATAATTATTATTTAATGAACAGTTAATAGTCCACCAGTCCAATGAATAACTTATAGCCGATTAGCAAGCAGTTGTCCTCTTATTATATTTGATTATATTTTTATTTATGCGACCCATCACTGTTATTAGCAAATTATCACTAATGTTATTTCTAAAATTATGGCATTACCTATAATTAAAACAAATGCTTATATTTAAATTAATGGGTACTGTGTATGATTCACATATTTTAGAGTTTATTACAGTAATTATATTCACTTTTCAGTAAATAACATACATTTACTTACTGTACAAATCATAGAGATCCTTACAATTGGTGATAAAGACTACAACAGGAATATACTGTAGCGTATACTCTACTAGAATTCAATTTAGTGTTTAGTTTAAAAGAAATATTTAGTATTTTATTATGCAAACCAATAAAATGTTACATACATTTGCAATCATTAACTCACCTTTACAACAATTTATATTGTTTATAAGTGACATAGGCCGTGTCAAACGTTTATGTGCCAAGTGCTCGCGACACACGTCTCTCGTGGCCGTAGGACATAGTCGTGTATAAGGTAATCCAAGAAGACATCTCAGGTATTTTACTACAGCATATAAATTGGAAATAAATTTAATTTGAAAACTTGAGCTAAAATTGCAATTTTATTGATTGAATGTATGGCTGATCCGAATGGACTCAATGGTTGCATCTTTGGATGTCGTGATGTTGGCAATGGATGTGCTGTACATGTGGGCTATGCCTATGGATATGTTGGCAATGGATGCAGACGTTTGTGCACCACTGGACAGAAGGCAACTGTTCCGGCAAATGCAGTAAATGTCGAAAACCTATTAAATACAACGGCATTACAGGACTACACTGTCGCTGGTGTCAAATGACTGTAAATTAAGGAAAATGAAACTCTTTTTTATATAATTGATACAATGGTTTTGTGTTACAGCTCCACAATAACTGTGCCTCACAAGTCAAACCCGAATGTAATTTAGGCCAACATAGGGATCATATATTAGCGCCGGCATCCATTGTGCCCATAGTTCTCGTGAGTCCTCGTAATCCTATACTTTTCAAGTTTTTAGCACTAAATTTAATTCATTTGATTTTTGCTCATATTTTTAATTAAAAAATGCTTCTCAAAATTCTGTGTAAACGCTCAAATCATATATTATTTAGTCTATTGTTAATAGTCTTTAAATCTCTAACTTTCACGAAGTATTTTTAATACAAAGGAGACTCTCATCCAAAAACATTTTCTCTTCTCAATTGTCTTTTGAGTCAAAACAATACTCTTAAGGATGCCTTTTGTAAGACAACTAACTTTCAATTGAAACGGTTTGACATTTAATGTCTGCTGTATAATGAGTTTATGACTCAATTTATTATAATTAAAAAGAGTGTTAAATATTTGACATCTCTTTCCATCGATATCTGCATCGTTTGAATTTATATTTAAGTTTTTCAAAAATCATTTTTATATTATATTTGCTATTTATTCGTTAAGTCGTCCACTGTTTCATAACTAAAGGTAAAAAATACTGTAAACTATCTAGAGAGATTTCTGAATTTTATTATAGGGTCTTTAAATCCTGTTCTTTTTTTCGTTAAACAGAAACTAAACAATGCAGGTCTGTAATAATTAGGTAAGATACCAAACATTATTAAAACCACTTTCTCGGCCCTATTTTTTGTTTTCAATTCAATGCAAGGAATTGTTTTGACTAAAAGCTCATTCAAATATATATATTAGATATTTTTTGTGTAATAATCGCTTAAATTGTCACAAACTTAACGAAGCATTTGTCAGAAAAGGTGTTATCATTAAATCTATGCTCTCATTAGTTGTGGCGACAAAAATATTTCCCAAACAACACATGCGATCGATATTTTTGCCGTCAATTCATTGCGAGACGCGTCCATAGATTCATATTTTTCATATTAATATTTTATTTTATTTTATTAAAAACAACTTCTATCAATATATCTATTATAATTTATAAAAATACAGTATTATTTTTATGTCGAATTACATTGTTATTTTTAATGGCACATTTAGCATGATTTATAATTTATAATTATTTCAAAGGTTCTCATCATCATAATAATAGATAAATATACAGAATAATGACATTTAAAATTAAAATGCATTTAATCTGAAAGCTATTATGAATCATGTGTTATGACACAATCAATACATGTGATAATAATTGACATGAAAATCACAATTATTTAGTGATCTCTGAAGGTTTCCGGAAGGATTAGTTTAGTGAAACAAATGACTCGCAAACAATAGGCTATAATTCTGTTGAATAAATTGTGGATAACATATAGAATTGATATCCAATTCATGCTTTAAATCTATGATCAAAAGTTATTTTTCAATTGTAATCGTTTTCTAATGTCATACATAATTAGTAATAAAAAATTCAAGTCGTCGATGATATTCGTGGGTCGTGTCCATACAATTTCATACCATTTTCATTCAAGTGTTGTTTTATGTGTTTTATACCTCTTATGAGTTAACGACAAACATTGAAATTCTTCAATAGATTTGCTTTTAGAGAAACTTTATCTCAGAAATAATGTATTGAATGTATTGTATGGACACAATCCATATGTGACACAGTTATTGCTTTTCTGTTACAATTGTATGACATTCGCTTCAATAGACGTGTATATTGTTTATCCGATATTTATTCAATTAAATCACACTTCAAGCTATTGTTCAAAAACACCTCAAATCATATGTAGTTCTCAAAACAGTTTCAATTATAAAAAAGATAAATTATATGCTATATGGGAATATATATCGTTTACAAACTGGTCTTAAACAGTCAAAAAAGCTAAAAGAGTAAACTAAAATAGCAAAGAAAAACATGAACAAAATCAACATAACTTACAATGCCTTAAATGTCATGGGTTAGTATGGGTTAGATTGGGGTTGAATGCGTTTGTATGGTTTATGGCTTACCAGTAGTGCACTGCTTATAATGCTTATAGTGTTTGTGATCACTATTTATCACTAAACCCAATACTATTACCGCTTTCCATTCACATCTATCCTATTCAGGCATTTGTTTCTCAAATTTATAAAATTGTATGCATGATCAAAATTACAAGAATATTCTGAAATTAATTATTTTGTTGTAATAATAATTGTCTGGTGTTTATGAAACCAAAGCGATAAGTATAGACATGATTGAGAGAGTATTGAGAAGATTATGAGCGAAAAGGAGACCATATTTTATGAAAGAGTATTAATTAGTAATAAATATGAGTCCCTTCTCTGTACAAATAATTTCATATAAACTATTGGTGTCAATAAAACACGAAGTTTATATTTAGTGTTTAGATATACTGAAAGAAACGCTAAATATAATGCTTTTAATTGAATACAATGACCATAAATAGTACTTAATTTAATGTTTGTTTGGATCATTCAATTCACGTAAAACACACAATACATACAGTATATAGNCAATTTATATGCTGTAGTAAAATACCTGAGATGTCTTCTTGGATTTGGAATATGTGCTGATACAGGATGCCGGTGCTCTCTGCACACAGCGCTCGTGAACCGTGTATTTGCAAACTGTGCCGGATACAGTGAATATTTGTTATATTTAACAACATTTCCACTCAATTACTAAAGCAAATGTATGTAACATTTTATTGGTTTGCATAATAAAATACTAAATATTTCTTTTAAACTAAACACTAAATTCAATTCTAGTATAGTATACGCTACAGTATATTCCTGTTGTAGTCTTTATCACCAATTGTAAGGATCTCTATGATTTGTACAGTAAGTAAATGTATGTTATTTACTGAAAAGTGAATATAATTACTGTAATAAACACAAAAATATGTGAATCATACACAGTACCCATTAATTAAAATATAAGCATTTGTTTTAATTATAGGTAATGCCATAATTTTAGAAATAACATTAGTGATAATTTGCTAATAACAGTGATGGCTCGCATAAATAAAAATATAATCAAATATAATAAGAGGACAACTGCTTGCTAATCGGCTATAAGTTATTCATTGGACTGGTGGACTATTAACTGTTCATTAAATAATAATTATAATGAACAAATCCCAAATTTTCAATCCATGAATATTTAATTATTGAATGTACAAAATTCTTTAATCAAATTATAATAGGAATTTGAAAACTATATATCGATTTTGAGTTTATGCATTGACTTAATTTAAATAA
>CAJPVJ010004029.1:0-10127 GCA_905397405.1 Oppiella nova | reverse complement strand
GTCACTGCGGCCGAACCAGAGGTCACAGGACAATATAAATTACATATTCTGACTCAACATTGAATGGACGTTCACATACAATCAAAAAATCCTGATTGCCAGTTAGCCAATTCTGTATGTATTATGACAGTGTTCTTTCTTTGTATTATTCTGTGTAAATTATTCATAAATATTGTATTTATGATTGGCTAATAAATTATTTTAGAACATTATTTACACTTTAATTTATAATTCATTTTACATGACTTAAGTTTATAATGAGACACTAAAATGAGACACTAGTGTTGTAACAAATTTAATAATATGTAAATTGGGAACTGGCAAATTGACCTAAAAACCAATTGGCCTAAACTTAAATAACTTAATGACCAATAGACTATTGACCATTGTAAGGATAGGTAAGGTTAGGTTAGGTCAAGGGGAACATTTTACACTGGTCATCATGTATATTTACCTACTGGTCATTAAGTTATTTAAGTTTATGTCAATTGGTTTTTAGGTCAATAGACCCGCACCCATGTAAATTACAATATTTTAGCTGAACTGTAACTGTTAGTGTGGCCCGGATTAATTTGAATGTGCATCGTAGCGATTAGACCATCTAAATATGCTTCAAAAGGAGATAAGCATTGCATTGCACTTTAAACCTTATCTCGAGAAATAACTAATCTAGGGCAAATCAAAATCCTTGTTTTACAGATCCATCATAACTGTAACAAATAAAACAAGCTAACTTAAGTGCTTATTTAAATATTTTTAAAATTTCAAATTCAAATGTTATTAATTTTTTGAGTAGTTTTCGATGACCCAATCAGATCTTTAATTTAAAATAATTTTTAAAAAATCACGACTTACCGGGCCTCCCTGTCCCTTAGTAATCAATTTACCAGGGAAATCCCGATAAATGGGCTCGATCATTTTTTATGCTCTTTGTTTCTGTTTTTCTAGGACTTATAGATTTTGCTGTTCATTAAAGCTACCAGTGCGGAACTACCGGTGCTCTAATCAATTAGTCTCACCAGGAAAACACATAAAGACAAAAACCATAGTTGAAGTTCAAAAATATTTTTATTATCCATTGCCGAATAAATTGTAACTCGCAAAAAATTTTGCAAAACCCAATAGATAACCCAAACTCGTTTGTTGAATTTAAAAGCACTCAAGTTCAATTATTTAAATTTGTCAAATTTGCTATGAAAGAAATCAATAAAAAATTGATCCTGATGTTTTTGTTGAGTTAATGGTAATTCAATATTAGTCCAAAGAATATTCTGATCGATAGCCCATTCCTTATATTTATGCAAAACGTGTGAACAGTCAGGCCTTCGGGCCCATTGAGGGGTTGACATCATTGACACCAAAATGTTTTGCAATTCATTTATTTTTGTGTTTAGGATTTCATTCCCAAAGTAAAGGCTTTCAGAACTATATTTGAGAACAAAAATTAATAGATTTCATAAAATATAAAATTTCTTTTACATACTTATCAGGGTCAGTAAAAAATAAATCATAATCAAAAATTTCAGAACCAATAATTTCCAGGCTATAAATATCTACTTTATGACCATATTTATTACCCTGGGCTATTTCAGGTGCTTGATATTTAGGTGTACCCACACCTGTAGTGTGCTTATCGTTAGTCTTGCAATTGATGTCATTGTCATGAATTTTAGCCAAACCAAAGTCGCATAACTTAACAAATCTACCGTTCCTTCCGTTCCCGTCTATCAATATATTGTCGGGTTTGAGGTCTCTGTGAATGATCTGTGGATTCAATTCATGCAAATACTGAACACTTTCTAAGATCTCTCGGAATATTTCACACGAAATGAAATACTCGACACAATCCATGGCTTCTCCTATTTGTCTGTCAAATACTTTTGGTTTCATTTCGAGAATATTCCGTAAATTCTGTGAACAAAACTCCATCTGAATGTAGAGGTGTTTGCTTTCTGGCCATGAGTTGTAATACTGAACACAATATTCTGAACGAACTTTACCTAAATTTTTCACTTTATTCAGAATACGTTTCATGTATTTATCGGAAGAATCTTAAATATATTTGAAAAATATCTAACTTTATGTAATTTAATATTTATATTGTATTTACCATTCAATTGAATTCATTTGACGGCATATATGTGTTCATCGAATCTATGCTTCATTTTGAATACCGTTCCAAAACCTCCCGATCCTATTACAGACAACTCTTCGAAAAGGTTTATATAATTGTTTTCAAATGAAATGTTTTCTAGTTTTAATGAAATTATTTGTAATTATTTTTGGTAATACGTTAAATTTTTAATTACAAAATCATTTTGTAATAGTATTACCTGCCGGTGCCGTATCCTTTATAGTTAATGTATGACTCATTGTCTTACAATCTTTAGGCTCTACTTCCGATTGACTCAAAGCTAATGTCAATCCATTATCTTCTTCCTCTTGTATATCACTTATCGTGTCCTCAGAATCGGCTTTAAATTCACTATATGTCGACGACTGGGCCGACGATATGGACAACCCTTTGATAGGGGTTTGATCCGTAGGTTTCACCGCTTTATTCAACATATCGTTTAAATGGAGTTTAGTTTCACCAGAAGTGGTAACAGCTTTTGGGATTGTATTCAACTTCGATGCACACTCGAGCCATTTGGGGCCACAATAGTGTTTAAACAACTTTTACATTTTATTATATTAGTCGCAACACTAGTTTTTACTTTATCATTATAAACTTTATAGTCACTTTAACAGGGTATTAATGTATTAAAGTGTAAATTAATGTTTAATTAATAATTATTAATCATATGTGTTGGCACAAAGATCTATGCTNGGTATTAATGTATTAAAGTGTAAATTAATGTTTAATTAATAATTATTAATCATATGTGTTGGCACAAAGATCTATGCTAAACAAATCAAGGTTATACATTATATTATTCATAAATTTGTATTTATGATTGGCTAATAAATTATTTTAGAATACTATTTACACTTTAATTTATAATTCATTTTAAACCACTTAAGTTTATAATGAGACACAAAAAACTAGCGTTGTAACAAATTTAGTAATATGCACAATATTTTAACTGAATTGTAACTGTTAGTGTGGCCCGGATTAATATGAATGTGCATCGTAGGTATTCAATGTATTGTAACTTATTTGTAGTTCATTGGCGTAATAATCAACAAAATTATTATAATTATATTGTTTAATTCGACCTGGTGAGATTATTTCACAAATTATATCATCAGTTTTTATTATTATTTTGCAATTATTATAATATGAATGAAGCTCATTAAATTGTTGAACACTTAAGTTTAATGAAATTTGTATCGGGGTACTTAATGTTTTTATTTGTCTCATATCATCCATATATTTTCCACAAATATATATTATATTACTATTCGATAGAAAACACGTAAACGTGTTGTTTACATTACAAGATGAATTAATTGATACGATATCATTAAGATTTGGGATCAATTTGGGTGACGATGATCTACCACTTGACGTATACACCAATTCATGACACAAATTCATATCCCAACTGAATACCAAACCCTCGACAGTAATAGCAAATGATTTACAATTAAAACAAAATACATTTTTGAAAAATATTAATAAACGTTTAAGGTTGTTATGACCACAGGTATAACATAATATACATAATAAAGGTTAAATAAGGCTAAATAATATTGGGGTGCGTATATGGACAGGTAACCACCACTTCCGGTCCCTGTGCCAACGACCACAACATATATGTGTAATATTCTTGTCATTCAATTCTGATATGTTTTTATGAATTCCAAATTCTGTTTCGAAAATCCCTAACCTTTTCGTATGTCTACCCAATTGTCCGCATATATTGTTACCCCCACTGAACACGTGATTTATGTGATTGATGGCTAAACAAAGTCATATCCATTGATAAACTGTTGTATCCTTTGATTACATAATTGTGGTATAATTAGTGGTGTTTTCACTTCATTCTCGTGACCCAAACCCAGACAACCACTAATATTACTTCCCATACAATAAACTGAGTCATTGTTTGTCACAAATATTATATTTCCATTGAAAACATGAAATAATTTAATTTCGTGTTTAATATTCATGTCACAAATGCGAAACTTATTCAAAAGTTCGCACATTTTGAACACAATTATAAAAAACAATATTTATTGAAATAACAAAAAATTAAAATTTTAAAATTAAACAAAAAACAGTTAATTATTTTCAACAAAACCTAAAATGAAGTCCAAATGAATAGTGATATGAAAGGTGTTGTCATAGAAAATTAGGTGTATTACTTAGGTGTACCCACACCTGTAGTGTGTCTATCGTAAGTCATATTTATGTTTATATGCTTTCCGTCAAAATTAATACAAATTAAATACAATATTTCCAGTGCTGATGACAAACTCCCATTGTAAATTGAAACACATGATTTAATATTACACGATTGTTATCATTTTTAATATAAAATATTTTTTATTTGAATTAGCTCATATCATATCCAGAATAATATAAATATAACTATTTTATAACAAATAATGTTTACTTTATTTATTTTAATAAATTACAATTAGAATATTTTATTATTGTGATTAACAATCTAAGATTGATTATAAATTGACATTATAATAAACACAAAATGAAATTATTTTTAAATAGTATTAATTCAAAACTTTAATATAAGATTATATTGCTAGTGTAATTTTTATAATTTCATTAAATACTGGGCAATCAACTAATGTAGGTCGATTCAAAAATAGAGTAAATGCAATGTTATTCGCTTGTATAATGTCCTTGCTCAATGACCATTTATCACACATATTTAATATCTCACTGCACCCTGGTCTAATATCAGGTCCAAATGAAACCATTGAATTAAATATCTGTAAAAGGTTTGATAAATTGCAATGAAATAAACTGTTATCGTATTTAGCCAGTTCATTTCCCCTGAAAAATTAATACTATAATTAAATATACCTTGATATAAATATGTTAAATATTTAGACAAAATAATAGATTAATATTACTCGACAGTAATGGCAAACGATTTATCACTAAAACAGAAAATACTTTTGATTTTATAATTGTTTTCGTAATACATTGGATGACTTAAGTTGTTTGCAAATTCTAATAATACTGGTGTCCATGCTGAATGATATGTATTATTGTTACCAATTTGTTCCTCATCATTATTACCCCACGCATACACCTGTCCATTGGTGGTGAGTGCCAGGGAGTGAAAACTACCGCAACTTATTTGTGTGATATTCTTGTCATTCAATTGCGATATGTTTTCATAATTTCCATAATCTGTGCCGAAAAACAATAACCTTTTTGTTCGTCTACCCAATTGTCCCCAATCATTGTGACCCCCACTGAACACGTGATTCATGTGATTGATAGCCAACACAAAGTCATTTCCATTCATAAACTTTTGTATCCTTTGATTACATAATTGTCGTATAATTTGTGGTGATTTCACTTCAATGTCGTGACCCAAACCCAGACAACCCCTTTGATTATAACCCATACAATAAACTGAGTCATTGTTTGTTACAAATAGTATATTTTCATTGAAAACATGAAATAATTTAATTTCGTGTTTAATATTCTCGTCAATCGTATCGCAAATGCGAAACTTATTAATTTCACACATTTTGAGCACAATTATAAAAACACAAAATTTTTTAATGGAAAAAATATAAATTTTTAAAATAAAACAAAATTTATTTGTAAATTATTTTCAAACAAAACACAAAATGAAGTCCAAATGAATAGTGATATGAAAGTGTGTTGTCATTGAAAATATGTGATAACTATCCACTCATTCATATAAAACATTACTATTTAATAACGGGTCATATATTGGATTTGAATTTATTTATAATAAAATTAATGTTAAATACATAAATTATTATTTGTATGGATTTTAAAAATATATCTTAATAAAATTGCTAAAGCTAAAATAAAACTAATTTAAAAGAATTTTGAAAAAATCTCTTTTTATATAATGTAGAAGCTCAAAATAATATATTTCTGAATGTATAGTGAATTACAATATCTTTTGATAACAATAATTATCACATTTAGAAACCATTGAAACACAGATATTTATTAACAATAGATTTTATGTGACTTTATTTGTTATATAATGAGTTATATCTAATAAACACTACATTTTGATCGCAATATAACTCATGTTCACGAGACATACCTATACCGTAAGAAGGCTTTCCAATGAAAACACATCTCTATCTCTCACTCATTAATGATTAAAGTGATTGTCATCACCGCTAATATCAACCAGATATTCACTACTCAAACCTACCGGTGCATAGACCCTGATTGAAACTCACAATTTCTGATTACCAATACTATCAACAATCAATTGCTTTTCAATTGATAGAAATTATTTAACAATTTCTAAGTCTCTATCAAACTGTATATGAAAATAAATCACAGAATCAAGAATATTCTCATAACATGTATATCAGGATTTTCATTATTAATTGGGAATACAACTCTATTATTTATATATAACAATAAATAATTATAATACAATTTGTTTTTTAAATATAATTCGTTAGAGATTTGGTCATAAAGGAGGATGTTTCTCGGTCTATGGGTTAATTGTGGTCGAGCGGGCCAGTTAAAATAATCGATTAGAACATCTCCTGTAATTTTATATATTATATACATTTTTAATCGTTGAATCATCGTAGGATTTAGCCGCTAGGGGGATTTTAAAAAGTTAAAATAGATGCTTTATTTTCTTAATTCTCAATAGATTTTAACAATTTAAATTGTTTTTCTGACCAATTCGAAAATTAGGAATTCAAATAAATAATTGTTTATTTAATAAAATTAAAGAATAATGCTAAATTTTACAAATTTTATTTAAATGATGTTTTTGTTTATAAAATTGACGGTATTTTTGTAAGAATAATAATAATTTATTAACAATTTATCATAATCTGTTAAGTTAGTATATAAAAAATTATAATGATTAACTTCATTACCCTTTTTAAATCCTTGTTTTATGACTACTATGGCATCAAACCTTCAATTTGAAAAGGACCACTCAGGGCTGGACCCCAGGGCTCTGATGGATCCTCAAACCTCTACTGGGATGCCTCCTGTCTCAGGAGGAGACCAGCGTCGGATTCGGCCTTCCACGGGTGTCGAATCCGATGATCAGGCCCGGACCCGTGGAATGGACCCGGACGGAACTTCACAACCGGGACGAGAACTTCAATGGTCTTGTCCCGGATGTTACTCTGTATTGTACTTTAACATTAACATGAATTTAATATTATATTAAATAAAAATATTTTTAAAAATAAAATATCACTTTAAAACTAGTTTTTTAACCAGTTTTTTATTCATGTTTTCTTTCCGTGCGAGAACATTTACTCTTATGGGTGCACTCGAGCCCTGCTATTAACTGTAAAGGTATGCTTCATATTTTTATGGGATCTCGGTATAATTTGTTGCTTGCTCAATAAGTAAAGAAATAGATAAAATATTAAATTTGTTTATTTACATTATAACAATTTAATAATGAATACTTTCTAATACTCCAGTTTCCCTTTTACATACAGTTCCCTAATTCTGTGTCAATATTCTTGAGGCACACAATATATTCATTTAATTTAGGAATAAGAGTTATATTGAGATCAAAATGTAGTGTTTATTATAAATAAATGATTATTTAATAAATTAAATGTCACATAAAGTCTATGGTTAATAAATATCTGTGTTTCCAATGGTTTCTAAATGTGATAATTATTGTTATCAAAAACTATTGTAATTCACGTATACCTTCAGAAATATATTATTTTGAAACCACAATTAAATTAATTAACATATTCAAAATACGCAATTAAATAAGCAATGTGAATAGTATACAAAAGTAAAATATATTTTAAAATTAAAATCAGTATTATACTTACTGAAATATTTAATATTAATTAATAATTAATAAATGAATTCAAATCCAGTATATGACCCGTTATTAAATAATAATGTTTTATATGAATGAGTGGATAGTTATCACATATTTTCAATGACAACACCCTTTCATATCACTATTCATTTGGACTTCATTTTGTGTTTTGTTTAAAATAATTAACAGTTAATTTTTTTTGTATTTAAAAAACTTTAATATAAATTGTAATTTTTAATTTTTTAATAGTTTTACTCAAAATGTCTGTATATTTGAATAAGTTTCGCATTTGCAATACGATTGACACGAGTATTAAACGAGAAATTAAACTATTTCATGTTTTCAAAGATGATATTAATCTGGAAAATATAATATTTGTGACAAACAATGACCAGGTTTATTGTATGGGAAGTAATACTAGTGGTTGTCTGGGTTTGGGTCACGACAAGGAAGTGAAAACACCACAAATTATACCACAATTATGTAATCAAAGGATACAACAGTTTATGAATGGAAATGACTTTGTGTTGGCTATCAATGACATGAATCACGTGTTCAGTGGGGGTAACAATAGTGAGGGACAGTTGGGTAGACGTACGAAAAGGTTAGGGATTTTTGACATAGAATTTGGAAAACATAAAAACATATCGAAATTGAATGACAAGAATATGACACAAATATGTTGTGGATGTTATCACTCCCTGGCCCTCACCACCAATGGACAGGTGTACGGGTGGGGCAATAATTTGTTTGGACAACTTGGGAATAATACAAATATTTCACCATGGACACTTGTATTGATAGAATTTGCAAACAATTATAAAATCAAAAGTATTTTCTGTTTTGGTTACAAATCATTTGCCATTACTGTCGAGGGTTTGGTATTCAGTTGGGGTCAGAATTGGTTCAGTGAATTGGGGTATACATCATATGGCTATACATTGTCACCCAAATTGATCCCAAATCTTAGTGATATCGTAGCAATCAGTTCAACATTGAATGCAAACAATATGTTTACGTGTTTTCTATCCAATAATAATATAATATATATTTGTGGCACATATATGAATGATATGAAACAATTACAAACAATAAGAACCCCGATACAAATTTCATTGAACTTAAATGTTCAAAAATTTCACCAACATCACTCATATTATTATCCTGGGCGATTAATAATAAAGGCTGATGATAATGTTTGTGAAATTATCTCACCAAGTCAAATTACAAAATATTCATACAATAATTTTATTGATTATTACTCCAATGAACTACAAATAAGTTACAACACATTAAACACCAATTCTTATGATACAAACAGCGATTAAATTACACATCAAATCAAAACACAAATTCAAACTAAAATAATAATTCATTTGAAGACATAGTTATTTAATTTTCTAATGTTTTAAAAATCTAATTTAATTGTAATATGAAAACAATGTTAAGCCATATGAGGTCCTATTGATACGGTTTATTGAACTCGGTCAAATTTATATAATATATAAATATTAATTAATAATCTATAACTTTATAATAAATACAGTATTTTATTTTCCAAATAAATTCTGTTGTATTGTATGACAAAAACAAAAATCAAAGGAGGATGCATATCCCTTGACCCATATATTTGTCGTATAGTCGGTCTGTTATTACAACCGATATTATTAACAATTCTTATTGAACTTAGGACGAGGAGTCCGAATATGTAATTTATAATGTCCTATGACCTCGGGTTGGGCCGCAGTGACCACTTTTATCGGGAAAATTTTCATAATAAATATGCCCATGTGATATATCAATTTAATAGAGATATTAACAGAGAATACCATGGTGTATGTAAAAATTCTATAAACTCTAGCAGTACTGCAAATAATGTCGAATTTGTTGCAAAAAATGTAACAAATCGATTTTTCTTTTAAATATTTTAAACCTCCATCCCCAATCAGATCTCCTCCACCAAAACCCTATCCGACCTCCACACCATAAACAACCCCAGAAACTCTTCTTCACATAGGGAGTAACGGGGGGTGTTTCCCGGCCTCCCACCACATCCGGGACAAGACCATTGAAGTTCTCGTCCCGGTTGTGAAGTTCCGTCCGGGTCCATTCCACGGGTCCGGGCCTGATCATCGGATTCGACACCCGTGGAAGGCCGAATCCGAC
>CAJPVJ010004028.1:0-10129 GCA_905397405.1 Oppiella nova | reverse complement strand
TTAGTAATTGAATGATTTAATCGGCTTTTGTATTGGGAATTAGAAAAGTTTTTCTCTCAAACTCTAGCCTAAGAGCCGATAAAAAGGCATTTCTTTGAATAGTATTTATAATAAAATAATAGCAAAGGAGAGATTGTTTTCGTAAATTATTGATGAAATTCAATGTTTTTATAGCCCTTAGCAGCTAATCAGCAACGGATAAAAAAGTGGAGAATATATAATATAATAATCGCAAACACATTCATTCAACTGTCTATTAATCAATAAAATTTGCTGACATTTCACGCAATCAAACGCCGAAACAAACAAAACAGGAAAACGGCGACAGAATATTGAATCGCAATCCGCGGACTAATTTGGTTCACATCCTAAACACAATTGTTTTTCAATTCGCGGTCTTTGGTATCGATGGGTATGAAAAGCAAACGGTAGTAATGTTTGGCGAAACACACAAACAAATACCTGAAATAAAATTAAAAAGGGGGACTAAAATCCATAATTTATTTCCATCTGTCAGAAAAATAATTGCCACTGTTAGCTCTCTGTGTGTTTATTAGCTAGCTCTCTCTCTCTCTCTCTCTCTCTCTCTCTCTCTCTAACACTTTTGTCAAGCAGTGATTCCGTGCTATGAAAATAGGAGAGACAACACATCTCTTGATTGCCAAAATTAGTTTCAATTCATTCAACTTCTAAATCTCTCTCTCTCTCTCTCTCTCTCTCTCTCTCTCTCTCTGTAGCTCCGGTAGGTTTCAATTGAGAGCCCAGTGTGTCAGGCGTTTCCCATACACTCTTCAAAATAGCTTATATTAGTCGACGTTTTGTATTATACACGGAGTATAATATACTCACTATTTTTCTACCCAAAGTGAGTGCTATTTTCATTTGACGATTGAAATAATCGTTTTGAGAGACAGAATGCGAGAGAAATAAAAAAGATTACATTTTAAAAGTCAAATTCTGGCGATGAGTAGGTGTTGGCAGGCCTTCATTAGCCTGCACACAACATACCAATGATTTTTCACGTGTGCCTACTCTTCATCTGCTCTTCATTTGACGCGAATGTGTCTTAATCTGCAGTGTTTTACTTGACTTCACATCTCCACCCATTCCCCCCAATCCAATACCAGTGCCTATTTTTTGTGTAAAATCTTTGCCTTTTTGTGTAGTCATAAAACAAGATGTTTACGTCCAAAACGTTAGAGACGTTTATATGATATATTAGAAAAAAATCAAGAAAATAGTTACTCTTTATTTAAATTATTAATAGTTTTAAGGGGAAGGGGAGCGAGAATGAGCTACTCTGCCCTCCAATATTCCTGAGCTAAAGGATATGATTAAAAGGAAAGGCAATATATTTTCACGTAATAAAACTCGTTTGATTGCTTAGTTCACACTTTTATATTGTAATAATACATTCATTACTTGATTACAAATTTTTTCCATTCAACAAAACAGGTGTTGTGTATAAACTTTATAAAAGATTAATCAATTCTGTGTTCACTCGATTTGAACGCTCTCTCTCTCTCTCTCTCTCTTTCTCCCAATGNAGTTTGTGTTGCGTCAGGAATAGGGCTTAGATTTCAGTTATGGATTTGCGATGCATTACAGCGAGTGTAGAGCCGCTGGGAATCCGTACTCTAAGATAACTGTTAACTGGACTCCACTCTCACTCTATTATATTCTCTCTCTCTCTCTCTCTCTCTCTCTCTCTTGTTTAGAAACTAAGCAAAAGCCATTGCTTTTGAATTATTACTCAAAACAAAATTGAATTAATATATGATTTAAAACAATTAGTATAAAATGCTAATTAATTTTCACCCTTACATTACTCAATAAGAAAATGAAAAATTGAATGCAAAATGTTATATATTTTCCTACTATTAATTAATTTAGCAAATTAATTATTCATTGTTAGATCAATAAAAACATTAGTGATTATCGATTTTGTTATGTAATGTTTGTATACTATATTTATAAGTATTTATTTGTTATAGTATTTCCTCTAAATGTCATTGCTATTTACAGGTATTGTATAAATCGATATGAAATTCATTACTAGAATTAATTACCTCAAGAAATAAGTAAGATTTGTTTTTTATGGTATTTTTCTTGGTATTGATTTCTATAATAACTATAAATAAAAGCTATTATTAATAATCTATTTATGGCTATATTTCGTTCACACAATATCTTAATAACACTTTTTGTTTTCATTACTCCGAAAGACAATCATATGAAATGCAATTATGACTCAAATATCTATAACAACAACACTATTCGCCGGCAAATAATAATTTATTCTCTCGTTTTTTGATAGATTCATGAGTTAGGAGTGAAAAAATGGTTTTTGAATGAATTTCTCTCTCTCTCTCTCTCTCTCTCTCTCTCCAAATGTGATTAAAATTATGATTCGAGTCATTAATTATAACTTCCATTTATGAGTCAAAAGAGAGATAATCGATTTGAATCGACGAGAAGTAGTTTTTATTCATATTCTCAGCCATTTATGAGGGCTTTCCTCTCGCGATGTACTCCAGTCTTCTCGTCGCTCATATATAGAGCTAAAGCCACTCCTTATTTAAATTGAATTTTCGCACATTTCGTATAATATCGAGAGATAGTCTCTTATGTGTTGACTAATTTCATAAAACTCTTAATTTAACTAAAAGTTTGCGCCGATAGGAGAGAGAGAGAGAGAGAGAGAGAGAGAGAGAGCAAGTGAAGAGAGTGTGGTTCTTAAGGTATTCATAATAAATATGTTGATCGCATGTCTGCACACATTATATGTGTCACGAATTCATTTATAACCACAACTTTGTTCACTCATTAGTCGATCATATCATATATGAAAATCCATGAGTAGATGACTGGTTGGCAAGAGTTAGTGGAAATGGCGACAGAATAGACACCCGAATGCATAAGTGATATATTCATTGGTAGTGTGTTTTCAATGCATTACTCTCTTAATGTCATCACAAGAATAGGTGATATGAAGGGAAAGCTTGTCTGACATTGTAGTGAGGATTGCATTGAATTTAGCCATTTATGAGCCGTTTATACCCAATAATCAAATGCTGATGCGATACACGATCTTTCAATTTATAGCTCTCTCTCTCTCTCTCTCTCTCTCTCTCTCTCTCTCTTAACACTTTTGTCAAGCAGTGATTCCGTGCTATGAAAATAGGAGAGACAACACATCTCTTGATTGCCAAAAGACTTGCCTTTCCCTCGGAATGAGATTTTATTTTATAGTTTTATCCCGAAGTTTATATGTTAAGTAAGTTTAGTGTATTATATTATATGATATGTTCACTGAATATAATATTCACTTTATTTTCAGGAATACTATGAATCGGTTATTCAGTTATTCAATGCAATCGAGTCTCTCGTGTATAGACAGAGAGAGTCTGTGCTCTAACTCATTGCCAATAGCTATACAGTATATGCACAGTATGTATAGAAATACAGAATATACGAAATATTTCATAAATATGGCAAAACTAAGAGAAAAAGGGAATTGTCATGAGATGTAAGAGAGATACAAATGCATTAATGAATAACTTCTCTCTCTCTCTCTCTCTCTCTCTCTCTCTCCCTCCCCAACTCTATAGACAAGGCATTGGATATCCCTTTCTCTTTACTCTAACGCACAGCTATTCTATAGAGTATTGCTTTTCAATGTAATTATTTTCAGTTCTTTATTTGCTTTGAAGAATATCTTTGATTTAACTCTAAACAGAATATTAAAATTAAAAACTTCTATAGAAAGTCTATATAGTATAGTGTTTCATTATTATAAATGGCAATCGTATAGTAAAAGTATTTGCGAGCGCATGTAATGCACGAATAATTGACTTTAAAACTCATTTATAATAACAATTGTATTTCCAGACAAAATATATTAGGAATTGAAGTCCATTTACATTGCAATCAATAGACTGTATGAACGTATAGATAGTGGGATCGTATGAATGAAGCGAATCCCACGCCATAACAAACTCATAGCATATACTCGACTACAGAATCGTTTGAATACGAGTGAAGTATTTGTCCGCAAAAGTTACAAATCCTTAACTAATCTATTTTTCATACAAATGACTCATGACTTTCCATATGAGATAATCTCCGAGACAAATGTGGTCAACGAAATACAAATAAAAAATGCACTCAAATTCAATACAAAAACGGTGAGCGCATTGAACTCCTAATTGATTCGCCATAGACTCGCCAATTATATACGAAACGATTTGTGATAAAAAAATATAATAACTTATCCATTGATTTGACTCAGAGCGATGTGTAATTTAAAGCGCGATAAATACCAAAACACGAGTGAAAAAAGTTTACGAAATATTAATAATGATTATAAAAAAGTAAACATTAAATAAATAATCGATTAGAAGGGGAATGCAATTAAAGTGATTGCACTGCAATTTAATTTTATTCATTACATT
This sequence comes from Oppiella nova, assembly GCA_905397405.1. Lineage (NCBI taxonomy): Eukaryota > Metazoa > Arthropoda > Arachnida > Sarcoptiformes > Oppiidae > Oppiella > Oppiella nova. The sequence goes on along the minus strand of CAJPVJ010004028.1, from coordinate 5,675 downwards.
AAAATTTGTTTTTTCATATTTATATATACGATATTTGATAACTTAGTTGTTTTTTATCTCTTCATATTCAATAACTATAGGCTACATATATAAGAGTTTGGGATATATTTATATAATTTAAGTGATATTTACATTTTGAACCGCAAGTCTTTTTAAAAAAGTTTGTATGCTTTTACGATAGTTTTTTTTATAACTCCGGTTATTATGTCTTATTAATAATACACTGTTTTATGTGGTCGTCAACTAATAAAATCTCCATTTCTTTCTCTCCGTTCCCTCGCTGTCTATGTTTTATACAATAATATAGTTTTTATACAATTATTTTTATTATTTTTAGTGTATTACAAATATAAAATCATTTGCCGTTTGTTTTAATCCGTTTATAATAAATTTGATTCATATCTTGATGTGGTCTCCGATATTAAATATAAAGCAATTCTCACTCTTTTTTTCGTCTCTAATATTATTTAATAAATTTTAAATACATTTTAAACTAATTATAGTTTTTTTTCAGTTGCACTCGTAATTAAATTTATTAAAACACATGCCTTTCTCTGATGATTATTATTAGTTACATATCTCTGACTCTTTCGCTAATGATTTTGCATTTCATTTTCAAATGACTTCGAGTTATAATGAATTTGAAAATTAAAAAACTTATTCCTTAATGAGTGAAATGTGTTCACGTTTTCCAAAATGAATTTGTCTTTTGTTTTGTAATAAATTAGAAAAATATATGAAATCGTTATAAATTATATATAACTTATAGTACTTTGTCTGACGAAATGTATCTGAATTTGTGTTTTATTTTGTGTGAATACTATTCGTATGAATCGATAGTTGTTTTATGGCTTAACTTTACTGAAGAATATGTGTTCAAACTTTGGTTATAATATGTTTATTGCTTTAATGCATTGGATTGTCGATCGCCTGAATGTTTAGATGATATCTACATTATTTGATAACAATATGTAATACATGGCAGGACAGGTCGTTTTGCTCATACATGTTTTTTGACACCTTATTCGTGATCTAAATATACTAAACAGGAGCTATTTTGAAACAAAACATTATTTAAAATGTATGTCAAAATAATAATTAATATTTGATTGAATAGCGATAAATACTGCAAAGAATTTATCAATTAATTGCTAAACTATTGGCAAAGTATAGCCACTGTTTTGATTGAATTGAAATCACTTTCCCAATGAAATGAAATTTAATTTTATAGTAGATTTTCAATCATAAGAATTGTCAATGAATTTCTAATTTAAATGATTAATACATGTATAAAAATATTGAGCGATCGGCAGACCTCTGCTGTAATACAATAAACTATTCACACGATTGAAAAACTTCTTCACTTATTATTATGTTTTGTGAAAAATCATTGCATTTATCGACGGTTTTTGGGGTTTCGTTATAAAAAATTCAAATAAATTATTTATAAATCAAATATACTTATACACAATCTATAAATATCAAGCAATATAACATCAGTTGGTTATTGTTGTACTGAACTGTATATTGAATAAAATTTTTTATTATGGATTTTTATGTCAGAAATGTTTGAATGCATTGCAGCTGTGATTGTGTTATAGTTTGGGATTTTTAAGCACAGAATTCCGTAGCGAATGAGTGATTGATTTTTTCGTTTAGTTTAGTATTCAGTTGTTATTTCCATTCAAGGCTTGTGTTGTTAATGTGTGTCACAAATCGTGTGATAACACCAGTGCTAAGAGAAATGCAATACAAAAATTCAAATTCACTTCAATTACATGAATATATATTCTGTATATAATAGGAATCGGCGAAACAAATGCCTGCTTTTTGTCTCTCAAATTGAGTTTTATATCTGTTTTAAATTTTTATCCATTAGTTGACAACTCTTATTGTGTTTTCAAATTATTTACTCGTTTTTAAGGTATAGTTTTTTGTTTTATATTCATCTCAAATAGAAAAACAGTTTTTGTGTGAGATTTGAATGAATAGCGCACAGAATTTTTCACTTTAAATATATGGTATTGAGATCTATAACAATAGGGCTTAACTTACATGTCAGTTATACTTTCGTATCATTTTCTTATAACTTAATTTAGGTTTTGTGTTATGGTTTGCGATACCAATTGTTTAGTTAATAATAAACTCATAATTCAAATAAGAGCCTAAAATCACAGGAAGCGGTTTTGCAATAAATTATTAACAGTTTGTGTTTAACATCAGAATATTCTCTGATGTCTATTATGTTGGGAAGGAATGTCTTGTTCAGGAGGGAAGCGGTGGTCAAAGAGGTAGCGAAGAGTCTCTTAAATACGAAAAAGCGGAGAAAGTTTTGTCACAAATTTATTCATTAGTTGTGTCGTCCACTCAAGTGTTGGTGCCGTTTGTGGTGTTGTTATTGTTCTGATGCTCTTGAATGTGGTTTTGTTTGGGTGTGTGAACACCGGTACCACCTCTGGCACCACCAGCACCACCGCCGTTGGCATGACTATAGTCACTGGGCTCGGGCTGATCATCGGTAACGTCCAACTCTGGACTACTGGCGGCCCATTCGTGATGAGGAGACATGTATTCGCTGTCGACAGAGCTGTCATCATCTGAATCCGAGTCAGACGAGTCGTTCGAGTCATAGAGGGATGTATTGACGAGAAAGCCGATCGGCTGCGAGAAGGAGTCCTTCGAGCGCTTGGGGTCACCGCCGGCGCCGACACCTCCGCCCGACAACAGGTTTTCAATGGAGAACGCGTTGGACTTTGTCTGCCCGGAGGACAGTCGGCCGCCGCCGTACCTCTGGAGCACGTGTTGCGATGGTATGACTTTGGATAGGATGTCGGCCACGTCTATGTTCATAGTGTCGGTCAACAGGCCGTACAGCTCGCCGCCCACCAACTCTTTGGCCCCCTTCGACATATTGATGGCTCGCATTTCAGACAGGCTCTGGTGTATGGCCTCCGTCAGTGTCGCCGTATTCACCCCCGGCTTAGCCCTCGACTGTTGCAGTCGTTTCACTTGTCTTTCCAATTGTTTGCGGAGTTTCTTCTCTTTCTTATCCTTTTCCCGTTTGACCACTTCGTCCGGAGGTATGGGATCGCCTGAACACGACTGCGGGTGCGCGTTGTGGGCCGGTCTGCCCGGACCTATCAGTCCCAAAGTGATAATCAGTATTACATATAATATATAAATTATTTGTTAATCGTGAAATTTCATTAAAGTTGTGTTTTTGTTTTGTTTTCTTATGAATCAAAGTGTAGTTTATAGAAAACAATCTCTGCGTATATCTTATGTTTCAATTTATTTGCATTCAATATAACAATAAGTTTTGTTAAGACTTCTCGATTGCGAGCCAAACAACAGATGAGAGGAAACAAAAAGTTTAATTAATATATCGAGAATAGCATCTGATTTGGGGTTTGCTTATGAAATGCAACTATATTTTCATTTTCATTGTCATAAATTCAATGATTAATCGAGAATTTTGTTTGCGGAATGAAATGAACAGAAAATCTAATAAAAATGTAATTAAAAATAAATAAAAAGCGTTTTCACCCAAACATGAATATAAATTAAAATGTATATTATATATGGGGAGAGAAAGAGTGTGAGTGAGTGAGTGAGTGTGTGTGTGTGGTTTCAGAACAGAAGAGCCAAATGGAGGAAAAGAGAGAACACTAAGAAAGGTATGCTTTCTCNAGAGAGAGAGAGCAACACTGAATGCAACACAACATAAATCAAATGGTAAGATATTTCTTAGTTTTTAATGTAACTATAAATAAGTAATTAACTCTTATATGTGACGGCAAACTCTCTCTCTCTCTCTCTCTCTCATAAATTCTTTATAATTCAAAACATAAAACAACTAAAAGAGTAACTAATTTTTTATTCAATTATTAATTCAATATATACTTTTCATTTAACTCTTTTTTAATTATATTAATTTTTTGTTGTAAAGTATTTCTCGAGTGATTTATTTGCAAACTATGATCATTTCAAACCAATTAATGTATAGAAAAAATAGTTTTGAATTTTAATTATACGAATTAATGTCTCTCTCTCTCTCTCTCTCTCTCTCTCTCTCTGTGTGTGTGTGTGTGTAAGAGAGAGAGAGAGAGAGAGAGAGAGACCTAAGTATTATAATAACATGAAGAGAAAGCATACCTTTCTTAGTGTTCTCTCTTTTCCTCCATTTGGCTCTTCTGTTCTGAAACCACACCTAAAGAAACAATTAAATCAATTAAATCCCAAGAATTATGTTTTGAAATTTATTTTCAAATGTATTACACAATCATAAAAAAGCTAAAGCACTCAAAAATAGTTTGTGTCACAAAATGGCAATAAATTAATGCTTGAAAAATATTTTCGAAGTAAAACCCCTATTATTATAAGTATATTGAATGCGAAAATGCAATTTTGCTGTAATATTGAACATAAAGTTTGAAAAAAGAAATTTAATTTTCTACTCAAAAATATATAGATATAAACCGCTTTCATATAGTCTTTGATGACTTGAGATATCGTGAATAGAAATTCTTATATAATATTAATAATATAACTCTCAAAATGAGATATAAGTTAAGAGCCGAAAGTGATTTGATTTGAAACGAAATATTCTAATCATTTTGCAAAAACAACTGCAAAACCATTGATAAGTAGTATACCTGTTGTTAAGAAGTCTATATTTAACTGTCAAATAAAGATTCTGTCAATCGCTTCATAATAACCAAATTATAGGTATTATTTTCAAAGCCTATGTTATTAAATCTCTGAAAACTTTTTTCTATTTAGATGTCATTTCTATTACTGTTTTGGCGTAAAGATTATTGTGAAGAAAGTTTAACATATTCTCTCTCTCTCTCTCTCTTTCTCTCTCTCTCTCTCTCTCTCTCGCATTGCAATTAATGACAATATAATTGCATGAATTTCATCATAAAGTATTCAATTATAATTGACGCTAATCTTCAGCCAACACAAGGACTAAGAACCAGTCATTTGATAGTCTGTTGTAATAATTCTTTGTCTCTCATTCTTAAAGAAATTTTATTTAATTATATCATTAAATTTGATTGAAAGCAGTTATTTTGGTTCACAAAATGTCATATGAAAAAGTTTTTTCTTCAATCTTAAGTTAATTTTATGAGTTTTCTCTGACCAGATGTGCACTCATTCCTAACGCAAGTGTTTATATCACATGAATGTTAAGTATTTAGGAATTGAGATATTAATAAATTATTAATAACTCGTTGTTAAGCTATATCTTAAATATGAAATGACATGATTTTAATATATTTTTTAGTTTTTTCTGAATGTGTTAATTACTGATAATCTTTAAATAGATCTCTGAATTGAGTGCTAATAAAGTTGTTTACCTGTTTTGAGGCGATAAACATATTTTTCGCCTAAAAATATTGAATAAGGACTTTGAAAAGCATTGACACTAAATGACTGCAAATTCACAACAACTTATTTCCATCAAAATTATTGCCATTTGTCTCCCCTCTCAGTCACACAAATACAATACAAAAGTCAATAGATTTTGTATTACAAACGCCAATGGAAAACAGTGAGCGGTAATAAAAAACATAACAAATTATGACAAATACACAGTTATATCAAATATTGAGACATCGGTGCCGATCAAGAAAATTGAATGTTTCTCTCAGCACATGGATTGAGTGGCC
>CAJPVJ010004027.1:0-10130 GCA_905397405.1 Oppiella nova | reverse complement strand
TATTTTTATGGGAGTATTGCCCTATTTTATATAGAAAAATATATCAGAGTAGACATAATAAAAATATCAGCCAACAATTAAGCGAATATAAACTAGATAAAAACCATAAACATAAAATTAATCTGACTGTGCATGAAAAGACCATGATGAATTGCATATCAAATCAAATTAACATAAATGACAAGCCTGTGTACCATAATTATAACAATAGATATTTTACATATACATAATGTTAATTTAACTGCTATTTAAAAACTATATAAAGTATTTATTGTTAAATTTAATATATAAATTATATTAATAAATAATATGAATATAATAAAAATTACCAATATGATAATGTTTTATTGTACTAATGCTAATAGAATTTATATTTTAATTTATTAAAATACAAATGAAATACTAAAAGGTTATAGTTTACATTGTATGTTTATGTCTAGCGTTTAGTCAATATTGCATTAAACAACATTATATTCAATATGAGTTCATTTATTATAGTAATTTGTTATTTATAAAGTATTATTTTAAGACAATAATTTCTAAAACATTTAATATTTTTAAAATGATATTATATCTGTAAGTTCATAAGTATATAAATACCGTAAACAAATTTATTTAGTAAACTTTTATATAAAACGTTTAATATAAAAATGTAGATTTTGAATGATTTCATAATATTTTTATATTTAATGCGTATGATATTAATTTAAATATAATTAATTTTACAAATATAAAATAAATAACATAAATACGAAATAATGTTAATAATATTTTTATATAACTTAATGTTGTTTAGTGAATTAATGCAATATTGACTAAAATGTTAGGCATAAACATAGCGTGTAAACTATAACTATTTACAATTTAATTCACTCGGTTTTAATTGCAATTAGCGTGATCACTTCCCGTTCTTGCATTGTTAGTAAACTTTTATATAAAACGTTTAATATAAAAATGTAGATTTTGAATGATTTCATAATATTGTTATATTTAATGCGTATGATATTAATTTAAATATAATTAATTTTACAAATATCAAATAAATAACATAAATACGAAATAATGTTAATAATATTTTTATTACTTATTTATTGTGTTATATTCATGTATGCTATTGTATATTAATTAAATTTGCTACTACTTGTTTTTGGCTAGTATACTTTAATTATTCAGAATTGTAAATAGTTATAGTTTACACGCTATGTTTATGCCTAACATTTTAGTCAATATTGCATTAATTGCACTAAACAACATTAAGTTATATAAAAATAATATATAAATGCACCCATTTTATAGTTAGTAGCACAGTAAGATAAAATAATATGTTGAAACAACATTTTTAAAAATCATTATTTTTAATTCTAAATAAAAATAACGCTAATTTTAAAAATGTTACACGACAAATGGGGTCTACACGAATGGATTAGATTTTTTACTACAATTCATTTTGTACCAGTTAACACTGCATCAACGTGTGCGGGCAAAAATGCTACAGATAATATAACCTTGTATTATGTGCCATTTGCAGGGGTAATAAATGCTTAATAAAACAAAACACATTTATTTAAATAATAGTGTTTGAATTATGAGAATTATAGCTATACATCAATTAATGTAGTTGAATTTTAATAATAAATAATAAATAATAAATTTAAATAAATGTGTATTTTGTAAAACTTAATTTGTATTAAAACTAATATTATTATATTTGCATTTGTATAATCCTAAAATATTTTTTATTTAACAGTCAAATTTTATATATTTTGCTTGGGATTGGTCATTTTATACTTATTTAAAATGTGGGTTATTATTACTGGTCAAATCAGCACCATTTGATTATGAACCAAACGGGGTAAGTTGCTATTAATTTGCCTTTTTCAACAAATTATTTTATTTATTTAAAAACATTTATTTACGGTAGTTAAGCAAGGGCGTTTCATTACAAAACTTTCATATGGTATGGAAATGGGTACATTTAATGGATTTCATACCAAAGGATCGGATTTATAGTTATACAATATTGACCACGGTTAAATTACTCGAAAATAGAAACTCCTTAAATTTCATATCTGTGTTTGAACTTGAGGTATTTTTCTTTTAAAAACATTTTAAATTATTTTAAATTTAAAATTCAATATACAATTTAGGTTTGGTTATTAATTGCAATATCGTGCGTCGTAATGGGAATGATCTGGTCAATATTTCAAAAATCTAAACTTGCAAAGGCTCATGCAATAATAGAAGTGCTATCACCTTTATTTAAACAACCTATTTATCGAACTCGACAATATCATCAGCTAGATAAATACACCCAATCGCCAGTATTAAGCTACTATTTATTTATCATGTTCACTTTATGGTTCTTAATGTGCGTGACACTTTCAAATTCAGTTTCGCAAAAAATAATGACCGGGCTATTTAACACGAAAGTGTACCCTGTTGTAAACTCAATTGAAGATTTAATTGAACGTAAAAATATACGAATTAAATCTGACCATTCTAATCTAACCATGCTTAGATATTTTAAGTCTCTGAAAATATGCAAAATTTTAGAAGAGAAGATTAAATATGATCGGGAATATTTTAATAATTTAAACAAGCAACATGGGTTTAGTGATGAAGATCTCGTTAAAGGTATTGCAGCAGGCATATTTATCAGATTTGATATGGAGGGTGTCATTCAAAATATGAGGCACACGTACGCGGGCCGGTATCCTAGTTTATATATCGCTGAAAATAAATATAATTACGATCCGCAAGCACTTAGTATTGGTCGCAAACATTCGAAATATCGTGAGATACTCAGGGCGTATGTATACAATTGAAAATTTATTATATAAAAACTTTTTTATTAAAAATTATTAACACCTTTATGAAAAACAGACTAAATATGTTAATTATAAAATGCCCTAGGTTTCGCGTATCATTTGAAAACGGACTATACATTCACAATAAATTCCAGACGGATATGATATTTCTGGGGACCTTTGACACCCAAATTGAAAACAAACAATTTTCCCATGAATTGGAGGACAAAACTTACCGGCTCAATAAACTACTAAAGGGACCCATCTTACAACTAGCCATTTTATATCCCTGGACTCTCATTGTATTTATTTTAGAGTTATACAAAAATCCCATTAAGAATTAATACTGTAGTAATATTGCATTAATATAAAATAAAAATATAATAATATAAACTGATCAAACTTATAAAATGAATAAATGCTCATAAAAAATTTTAATTAACAAATTGATTGTTAATAAAGCAAAAATTATCCACAATAATAAACAATATTAATTAAACCCATTCATAAATAACGTGTTAAATTAATTTTTCTGTTTATAAACCCTGACGTAATCGATGACATACGAGGGTTGAGGCCATTTGCGGGCGTCGGCCTCCGTAATCTCCGGGGGTTCAAAGAAAGCTCCCCCGACCGCCAGATTCAGGTTAATCTGGAAGTCCTTGTCGAAGGGCTGTCCGTTTTTGGTGTACGGGTTGGGTCCCGACCCGGAGTACATACTGCGATCGATGCGCTCCCTATGAAACACCAGGTCGTCGACGTAGAAGTCAATCGACGTATTACTCCAAATGCATCCGAATGTGTGAAAGTCATCGGCGAACGAACGGTAAAAGTCACCGACGTATCCGCCACTGGATTTGAAGTTCGGTTTCGTTCCGCCGTAATGAATGGTTGACTCTATTTTTCCGGGTCTGTCACAAAGGACGTACAGGCAATTATTGTAAAGCTTAGTGATTAGGGGTCATTCATCAAGTAACAGTACATTGTCATAAGAGATCATTTCATTTATAAAACATAACATATTGTAAATAGTAATATATATATATGAACGTACTGTCTGACTGACACATTAGACAATACACATTATGCATACTGATTAAGTTAGCTCACTATAATTTTTAAAAAATCAATCATTCAACAAATAAGTACTAAAAACATTTGCACATAAAATACTGGTCCTCTACGATTAAGTCTCTACTAGAGTTCAAACTATGAGTACGTACTGCTGTGAACGACCCCCTAGAATGACTACTCACTCGTCGCCCCTGAGTTCCATGATATCGATCTCACCGGAGGCGGCAAACGTCGAGCCGTACACGAAGTCCTTGGGCAGCATCCAGAAGGCCGGCCACAGGTGTTTGCCTTTGGGCACCCGACCCCTCATCTCAAACTTGCCGTAAGTAAACCCCTTTTTGCCGATCAGTTTGCCCGATGTATAGTTGTGCTCCCGTTGAGGGGTGTTCAGTGGCGTAGCCGTCAGTACGAGGTTACCCTTTTCCACGCGCACGTTATTTTTGTCATTGGCGTAACACTGGAGTTCGTGGTTACCCCATGCTAATTAATGTATTAAAAATTCAATTTAATGATACGCATATATTTATAAAAAAAATTTCTTAAATAATACTTAATGAATCTAGCACAACATTAGTAATGAAGTTTATAGCATAAGGTTTTGGCATAAAATGTTGATTTTAAAATTAAACATACGTTGAGATGGAGTTTTGCCCTCGCACATATCGGAATACTCCCAGTTATCCAGGTTTACGGTATTACCATCAAACTCATCCTGCCACTCCAGTACCCACTCGCCATTGCTCAAATAAATTGAACATGATAATGTAATTAAAATAATTAGTTTATGACTTCGTGTACGGCTCGACGTTTGCCGCCTCCGGTGAGATCGATATCATGGAACTCAGGGGCGACGAGTGAGTAGTCATTCTAAGGGGTCATTCACAGCAGTACGTACTCATAGTTTGAACTCTAGAGCCTTAATAGCAGAGGACCAGTATTTTATGTGCAAATGTTTTTCGTACCTTATTTGTTAAATGATAAATTTTTTTTAAATAAATTATTGCGAGCTAACTTAATCAGTATGCACTTAATGTGTAGAGATCAGCCAGGCAGTACGTTCATAAATATAAATTTACAATATGTTATGTTTTATAATTGAAATCATCTTTTACGACAATGTACTGTTACTTGATGAATGACCCCTAATCACAAAGCTTTACAATAATTACCTGTACGTCCTTTGTGACAGACCCGGCAAAATAGAGTCAACCATACATTACGGCGGAACGAAACCGAACTTCATCTCCAGCGGCGGATTCGTCGGTGACTTTCACCGTTCGTTCGCCGATGACTTTCACACATTCGGATGCATTTGGAGTAATACGTCCATCGACTTCTACGTCGATGACCTGGTGTTTCACAGGGAGCGTATCGATCGCAGTATGTACTCCGGGAAGGGACCCAACCCGTACACCAAAAACGGACAGCCCTTCGACAAGGACTTCCAGATTAACCTGAATCTGGCGGTCGGGGGAGCTTTCTTTGAACCCCCGGAGATTACGGAGGACGACGCCCGCAAATGGCCTCAACCCTCGTATGTCATCGATTACGTCAGGGTTTATAAACAGAAAAATTAATTTAAAACGTTATTTATGAATGGGTCTCATTAATATTGTTTATTATTGTGGATAATTTTTGCTTTATTAACAATCTATTTGTTAATTAAAATTTTTTATGAGCATTTATTCATTTTATAAGTTTGATCAGTTTATATTATTATATTTTTATTTTATATTAATGCAATATTACTACAGTATTAATTCTTAATAGGATTTTTGTATAACTCTAAAATAAATACAATGATAGTCCAGGGATATAAAATGGCTAGTTGTAAGATGGGTCCCTTTAGTAGTTTATTGAGCCGGTAAGTTTTGTCCTCCAATTCATGGGAAAATTGTTTGTTTTCAATTTGGGTGTCAAAGGTTCCCAAGAATATCATATCCGTCTGGAATTTATTGTGAATGTATAGTCCGTTTTCAAATGATACGCGAAACCTAGAGCATTTTTAAAAAATCAATTGTTAATGGTTATATTTTTATAAAGAACATATTTATCTGTTTTCATAAAAATATTTAATAAAAAAAGACGTATATAATAACTTTTCAATTGTATACATACGCCCTAAGTATCTCACGATATTTTGAATGTTTGCGACCAATACTAAGTGCTTGCGGATCGTAATTATATTTATTTTCAGCGATATATAAACTAGGATACCGGCCCGCGTACGTATGTCTCATATTTTGAATGACACCCTCCATATCAAATCTGATAAATATGCCTGCTGAAATACCTTTAACTAGATCTTCATCACTAAGCCCATGTTGTTTGTTCAAATTATCAAAATATTCCAGATCATTTTTAATTTTATCTTCTAAAATATTCCATATTTTTTGGGACTTAAAATATCTAAGCATGGTTAAATTAGAATGGTCAGATTTAATTCGTATATCTTTACGTGAAATTAAATCTTCAATTGATGATCATTTTTAATTTTATCTTCTAAAATATTCCATATTTTTTGGGACTTAAAATATCTAAGCATGGTTAAATTAGAATGGTCAGATTTAATTCGTATATCTTTACGTGAAATTAAATCTTCAATTGAGTTTACAACAGGGTAGACTTTCGTGTCAAATAGCCCGGTCATTATTTTTTGCGAAAATGAATTTGATAGTGACACGCACATTAAGAACCATAAACTGAACCTGATAAATAAATAGTAGCTTAATACTGGCGATTGGGTGTATTTAAGTAACTGATAATATTGTCGAGTTCGATTAATAGGTTGTTTAAATAACGGTGATAGCACTTCTATTATTGCATGAACCTTTGCAAGTTTAGTTTTTTGAAATATTGACCAGATCATTCCCATTACGACGCACAATGTTGCAATTAAAAACCAAACCTAAATTAGATATTATTATTGATCAAAGTGATTTACAATATTAATTTAAGGGGAAATACTTCAAGTTCAAAAACGGACATGAAATTTAAGTAGTGTCCATTTTCAAGTAATTTAACCGAGGTCAATATTGTATAACTATAAATCCGATCTTTTGGTATAAAATCCATTAAATGCACCCATCTGTATTCCATATGAAAATTTTGTAGTGAAACACCCCTGCTTAACTAAATTTTATTTTGAGATTAATGAAATAATTTGTTAAAAATAATCTTTATTTATAACTTACCCCGTTTGGATCATTAATCTGACCATTAATAGCAATCCACATTGTAAGTATGTATAAAATGACCAGTTTCAAGCAAAATATACAAAATGTGACTGTTAAATAAATAAAAATACAGTATATTATTATTATACACATGGACTTTTATACAAATAAAGTTTTACATAATTAGCATTGATTTAAATTTAAAATTATTAAATAAGTTTTTAAATCCAACTACAATAATAATTTTAATTAATCATAATTTTAGATAAATGTGTTTTGTTATAATAAGCATATTACCCCTGCAAATGGCACATAATTAGGAATGCAAGAAAAATGGATAAAAAGTGGGTTTTTAAAAATGGGCTAAGTGTATCCATGTGATTCATACAAAACACATTCATTCATTTAATCAGTTTTCGATTTTCAAAAATATTAATTCTTTATAATCATTTTATATGAATATTTGTTTATATAAATACTCATTTGATACAATTGAATGACTATTTATTACAATTTTCTTTAATTTTGTTGATTACTCAGGACATTTTATTATTCATAATATATTTTCTCATCGATTAATAAAGGTTTGAGTGTTTTATCAATTGAATTCTCGTCCGAAATTGAAATAAAGGATTAAAATATTGAAAATCAAAAACTGATCAAAACAGTGAATATGTTTTGTATTAATCACAGTCATACACATAGCCACCATTTATAATACCCACTTTTAATTACATTATTATTTCATTCCTACACATAATACAAAGTAATATCATCAGTAGCATTTTTGCCCGGACACACTGATGTAGTATTAACTGGAACATAATGAATTGTGGTAAAAAAAATTAATCCATTCACCTTGACCCCACTGGGTGTGTAACATTTTAAATTCACGTTTCAAATATTTACAATTAACTTTTATAATAATGCTTTAACAATTCCCAACACATATTAATAATATGATATTACTGTGCTGTATATTACTACTAAATATACAATGAATGTACTCATATTAAATTTATATAATGTTGTTTAGTGCAATATTGCAGTAAAATGTTAGACATAAATATAGCGTGCAAACTATATTTATTTACAATTCTGAATAATTAAATTGTACTAACCGAATAAAAAGTAGTAGCCTATTTAATACAACAATAAACATGAATATAACACAATAAATAAGTAGTAAAAATATTATTAACATTATTACGCATTTAATTTATTTATTTTATACCTGTGATATTAATCTTATTTAAATTAATATCACATGTGACAGGTATATTCAATATAAAGACAACGGTTTAGCTTAGAACACTTAGTAATGTAAAGTAAAAGCTTTAAATTAGCATCTTACTCATATATTTTGTATGCGTAAGTTGTTAATTTACGTGCTTTAGATCTCCATTACTAAGTTTTCAAAGCTAAACCGTTGTCTTTAGATTGAATATACCTGTCACACATACACTAAAAATAAAAATATTATGAAATCATTCAAACTCTACATTTGTATATTAAATATTTTATATAAAAGTTTATAAATATATATGTGTACGGCATTTATATACTTATAAACTTATTTATCTACTGTACCTATTATAATACACACTGGACATTATATTATAATATCATAACACTTTTATAATATAACAAAAATATTAAATATTTTAGAAATTATTGTCTTACCCAAGCACACGTAAACTATAACCTTTTAGTATTTAATTTGTATTTAAATAAATTTAGATATAAACTTTATTTTCATGAGTACAATAAATAATTATCATATTGGTAATTTTGTTTATATTCAAATTAATTCTCATTTCACTAGTGTCTCAGTGGCCCAATGTTCAAACAGCATAGGCTGGTAATTCAAAGGGCATACATGAACGTGGGTTCGCAGCCCTCCGAGTGGAAGCTTTCTTTGACTGAACTCAAGTATGTGTCAGTCGTACATACGATTACACAAGACTTTGTTGTTTAATATCATGGCATTCATCTGTTTGTTTGTTGTTCAGTCCTCCCCACAGAATATCAACAGTAGTTGAGTGGACGGGCACTTTAAATAACGTGTCATTTTCATTTCATTTTTTCATTCATAAAATTTATAGAATAAATTTAACAGTATATACTTTATATAGTTTTTAAATAACAGATAAGTTAACATTATGTATATGTAAAATATCTATTGTTATAATTATGATACACAGTCTTGTCATTTATGTTAATTTGATTTGATATGTGATTCATCTTGATCTTTAAATTAGTTTTATGTTTATTGTTTTTATCAAGTTTACATTTGCTTAATGCCTGGTTTGTATTTTTAATATGAACACGCTGAAGTTTTTTGATTTTGGTTTTTTGACAATACTCCAATAGAAATACAATAAAAATCCAGGGATATAAAATTACAAATATTAAAATGGGCCCTTTTAATATGTCACTGAGCTGGTATGTCTTGTGATCCAGCTCATATAAAAACTGCTTATTTTCAGTGGCGGTGTCAAAGGTCCGGGGAAAAACATATCGGTTTGAAATTTGTTGTGAATATATAGTCCGTTTTCAAATGATACGCGAAATCTACAAATATTCATATTACATAAATACACATTTTATCAATTTAATTTTATTAATTATCAGTGTCGTTGTGAAAGTTATATTTTTTTAGCCGCCGGGTGAATTATTATCAAGAATTAAATCAACTTGGATATTTGGCTTAATTGAAGTTTAGGGTAATGGTAACAATTGTTTAGTCATGTTTGGTTTGGTTAGGTTAAAATGGTTTGCAATACTAACAGTTGATCACCTACGTGCATAAATCTGTGTACCTTTATTAAATTATATTAAATTATAATATTTTTCTATATTGACTTTAATTTTAAAGAGTAAAAATTAATATACTGTATTAGATTTCATAATTATTTAAAATTCTCAATTAATATTGCTGAAAATTAAGAACACTGTCATAATACAATACAGAATTGGCTAACTGGCAATCGGGATTTTTTGATTGTATGTGAACGTCCATTCAATGTTGAGTCAGAATATGTCATTTATATTGTCCTGTGACCTCTGGTTC
>CAJPVJ010004026.1:0-10130 GCA_905397405.1 Oppiella nova | reverse complement strand
AACTTTTAGTATTAACTCATTTGATATTCATTTGGATTCTGAGTATTGCATTGAAACCAGTTTTGCATCAAATCATAGCCTATCTATAGCTCGACAGTATTGAGACCAATGTTTGGCAACCATTAGACCAATGATTAGATAGTGTTATAGAAGTGGGGGTCAAGTGTGGGGTGAGAGGGGAGAGGGGGCCCACACTTGGCTGCAATCATGTGAGCCTTTGATGGCTTGTGGCAAATGTGTGACCAATTGTCCCAAACTTACGCTAATCTTGACATTCAGACAAACTCCTCATTCATTTGAATCAAAACTTTTCACTCGATATGAGTGATGGCCAGAAGGGACTCCCATCCCATGTCAGCCCTTCCAGCCCTCATCCATACAATTATTTAGAAAAACTACAAATTTGGTTAAATTAATGAAAAGCAGATTAATGTGAAAAAGTGTTTTAGTGAAATGAGTAAACATCTAATCACTGGTTAAAACTATTATGTAATTATAGTCATGAACTTATTGTTAGCTAACACTTCCTAATAACTAATTTATTAAAATATTATATTATAGATACAAACTTATTAATTGAAACTATTTTGTTTCTTATGACAATCCAATCGTTGTTTAATTAAAATTCTAATAAATATCCATTAATTTTCGCAAATTGTTTCATTTGAAATATAGAGCTAATTATTATTTGTTTCATTACTTGTGAACCAATTACATGATTAAAAGTGTAAATAAAGTCTTGTTTTAGTACCGGATATAGCGTAATATAATTGATATAAAATTAAGTTTAGTTTTATTTAAACAAAATTACTTTCGTTTGGTTTATCGCTATTTGGAGTGAAGTCAAGCAAATCAACAACTCTTTTGTCCTGAATTTATTGCAAACTCAATGACTAATCATTTACTTATCATTCAAAACACTATTCTTTCCTAACATTCACTTATCAAACAATATCTAAACAGTTATGAAATCGGTTTATAATTTATATACACAATTGCATTCATTTCTGACTCTGATTATGATTATGCTAGTTCATTTTCATAAATCGTTTATTCTATTGATTTTGTAAACTTTTTAATTTGGTTTTCAATTGCCAAATCTTGACTTGTTTCAATTACAGAAAGACTAATCTACCATTATTTTATAAATTACCTTTTAATTGTAATTTACATTATCATACTTTCATTTTTACTCTCCTTCTTATTAACAAGTATTAAATGAGTGCTAAATATTTTATTAAAATTTATTCAATTTTATCCAACTATCCAATCTGAATGTACAGTAATGTTTGTTGGCATTTATTTCAAATTATGTATTTTAAATATTATTTGTTCATAATTACTAATATGCGATTATACTTACTTAATTGAGTATATAATTATATAACATTGGTTATTTTTATATTTTAATACTGTATGAAGAAAATTTACTCTTAACTAACATGAAAAAATTATTTGTACAATTTTACTATAGTTATAAAATATTTACTTTTTATAAGAACATTGTACAGTATACATACTATGTATTACATAGTATGTAGTATAATTATTAATATTATGAAGCGACATGCTAAAATAATATTTTATTAAAGATAACATATTTTTAATCTTATTTTTATATTAAATCCATTTATGATTCTTTATCAGAACTCTTTTGATTGTAAATAATTTTAATCATATCTCTAACTAATCCTAACAACACATATATTTTTATCGTCTTAATTCAAACTTTTAATTATTCTGATTTTAGATTTTAAAAGTTAATCTCACTAATTCTTAAATCGATACGAAAATTAATTTATTTTCATATTTTTTTTTATAAAATCTGATTATATTGGGAATTATAAAAAGAATATAGACTGCTATATTCTGTATCATAGCAGTCATATAAACGTTTGTATAAAATTGTACACAAATTTTGGTTACTGTATAAATAATTCAAGAATTGTATAAAATAACTTTAAACAATTATATAATAAATAATAATTTTTCTAAATTTAACATCTACTATAAATTCTGACAGCAAAATGGATAATTTATGATATGTTGTGTAGCTCAGTATTACTCAACCAAAAAGTCTACTGTCGCCTCAAATTTGAATCAACAAATATTTTGTTAAAATATTATTTCTAATTTAGAACTTATTTAATATTTATTAGAGATTAGCATAAAGTGATAAATTAGAGGAAAATAGTTTGTTTTAAAAGCCATTTTAAGCCAATTGTGCGTAATTTCCGGAAATAAATCTCTGCCGACAACAGGCTTTGGCTAACTTTTAATGATCTAATGATCGTTGGATTTCATTCAATATTATAAAAACAAATAATGCTTTAACTCTTGTTTCATCGATAAGCAGTTTAATTCATTTTAACCAGTTTTGCATGTTTTCAAACTCAACTTTTAATTAATTAGCTTAACATTTGTTGACTGTTTTTAATTTACTCATGTTTTACAATAGAATTAAAGCATTTTTTATAACTCAGAGCTTTTATTGTTAAATATACTCTACAACTCATATTCAAATCTAATCAAAAGAATTGTTTATTTACTTTTAAATAAGTATCGCAGCAATGGATCAGACTATTTGCTTTTCATTTTAAAAATATTTATATTCCTATATTTTCTAATATATACGATATCTGTAATTGATCAAATCTATTATATAAAGGAAAACATTTTAATATATTAAAGAGTTTATATTTTTAGATTAAAATCATTTCAATACAATATTAATAGTTAAGAATAGAAAGACAAATATTTATTTAGTATTAATTTTGAGGACATAAGCCCAGAGAAGGCTCCCGGGGTTGAGCTGAGGGAACGTAACGAGAGTGGATCCGCTCGACTCCTTAAACTCTAAATTGCCTTTTGATCCCAAGAGTTGGATTGTGTCCACAGTTTTAGGTTCAACAGCTCCCAGAGTTAGTTGATTGGTTTGTGGCCACTCCAGTACTATGGCATACACTGCCTTGTCTTTCTGGGTATACCTATTATATTATAACAAACAAATGACAATAAGAATATTAAACAACACAATATGTGTGTAAACTTATTACCAAACATTTTTACTGATGGTATCATTTTGATGTTTCCAGGGTTTACTGCTATAAATGGACTCTCCATTCACTGTAAGCCAAGAACCAAATTGTCTCAAACGATCCTCAAATATAGGAGTCACTCGCCCGTCATGTGTGGGTCCGATATTTATCAATAGATTTCCTCCGCAACTGTATTCACGAAATTTTATTACAGTAAACAATAAAATGATAAAAACAGTTAAATACCTGACAGTTTGGGCCAAAGTTGAGATTAACTCGTGAACACTTAAATAGTCACTCAATTGTGAATTTCTTCGGTAACCCCACGAACTCTTGTCCAAAGTCATGGCATTCTCCCACTTGTGTGGCTGTAGTACTCCGGGATTGTATCGATCGGCACAACTATAATACCCGCCGTGTTTGCAAGACGTGTTTACACCCCATCTGTCATTCACTACAACCGTGTCTTTTACTGGACTGAAGTTCAAACAAATTCGTTAGTTTTGTTTTATTTTATACTTTAGTTTTGTAGTCTAGTTTGCCTTTCATTGTAAAGCCAGGCCAAGAAGTCAGTACTATTCCAGTAAGTGTCCGGCGCTTCCCAATCGCCATCAGACCAAATCACTTCAGGTTTGTAAGTATTGATTAGTTCTTCTAATTCTGGACGAGCTTTCATCTAATATTCAATTATTTATAGAATTTATATTTGCAAATAATGGGATTACAAAGTATACAATTGAGTCTTGTACATTTTTAGAATAAAGTTAAAGGATACTCACTTTGACAAATTCTTGAGTACTAAACTTATTATTCTTGTCCTGAACATAAAGTGGATTAAACCACTCAAACCATGAATGATATGCACCGAACTTAAGACCTGCTTTTCTTACAGCAGTTGCCAAATCTCCTAAAATTGTAATCTTAACATTAAATAAGTTTATACTCAAAGTTATTCTTAAATCTTTATTTCTAATTTACAAACTTTTCAAAGTTTCAAGAATTTTTAAACTAAATATTTATTATGTATTTTGGTATTCTAGGTATTAAGATATTTTGCTACCATGGTTAGTAAATTAATTGGTTAGATTGGTATTATGACAGACCTAATAAGTCCCGATTGGGTCCAATATCTAATGCATTCCAATTCCAAGAAGTCTTCGATGGCCACATTGTAAAGCCCTCGTGATGTTTACTCGTGAGCACAACATATTTAGCTCCCGAGGCTCTAAACAAAATAAGTGATTTGATTGTCTCGATATTAATGATCTATTAGACACTCACTTGAATATATCGGCCCAATGGTTGGGATCATAGAATTCTGCTGTGAATTGATTAGCAAAGTCTGCATAAGTAAAGTGTGGCTTATAGTTTTGAGTCATAAATTCAATGTATGCTTTTTCTTTGGATCCATTCCATTGCCACCTATATGTCACAGTATATACAGTAAATTGAATTAAGTATAAGATATAAGATATTGTATAAGATATGTTACGAGCATAGAGTGGACAACTAACCAAAACCATTCGTTGCCAAATGATGGCACAGAGAATACTCCCCAATGTATGAAAATACCAATTTTCGATTCATCGTACCAACTGGGAAGTGGTCTCTTGTCTATAGAGTCCCAATTGGGGGCATAGTTTGGTTCCTCTCGCTCTACCACCAACTCATTTGGTAGACAATGAGCCAAAAGAGCCAATTGAATGAAAACAATGAGATATTTAATCGAAACCATCATTTCATTTAATGGTTAACGACTCATATAACAGATCGCCTTAAATACGAGCAAAACGTTTGAAAACTAATCTTTTAGTTATTTAAACGATTAATAACATGATATGTCAATCACATCTACTGTAGTATATGCTAAGTACTCAAATATTTATCAAATATTTGTAAACTTTTATTAGTAATCTCAATAATAATCTTTATCAATTTGATTCAACCAAATTATGTAAACATAATAACTTACAATTTGTATAGAAAGCTATATTGATGTCCAGAATCTAAATCCGTTTACTTAAAGGATATAAGTAATATTAAGTAAAGTAAAACTGATTGGAAATTAGTGATAATTAGTATTAATAGCAAATATTGTACTTTTGGCACAATTGGGGCGATTCAAGTGATAGATATTATATAAACTCTTCATATGTTAACCAATCAAACAATAGATTCTTCGATTTATTGTGATCTTAATTTGGACTTGAAAAGTACTTAGATATACATAAAGAACCTGGGAATAACCTAAAGCTCATGATATTTTTCTGTAAACTGGATGGATACTGTACAGAATAGGTAATACTTATTATTAATAGTTATTATATAAAATACTGTATTATCAATCAAATAGTGCATAGTTTACAGTAATTCCAATGAATTAACAGCGCTTTTACAGACTCAACAACACTTACTACAAGCATACAGTACAGTGTAGATCAAAGTACGGTAGTATTAAATGTGTCAATTTTATTCATTAATAATTAGGTGTCAATTATAATACAAACAAAATAGAGACAAATAAATTAGTCAAAAGTGGAAAACATGATTCAAAAAAGTCGATACATTTATGTAAAATCTGTTTATATATTTATTTTTAATAAAAATCATAATTCAGATAAGATTTAAAATTCATTTGTAAGCCTTGAATGAGTTGATGGACAATAGATGTTATCTTTAACTCATCGGTAGAGTCGCGCCAAATAGCGAAACGATGAGGCGATGAGTTTTGGAGAACTAGACCTGACATACAATATATGAATCAGTATTTGTATATTAATTCATTGAATGAAAGCAATACTTAATGCAATTGGTGTAGAACTCCTCCAACTGTTCCGGAGTGGCAGTCATTATAGTGGTGTTGTTCTGCTGAGGAATTGTCTTTAAGGAGTGGGCTAACCATAACTTTACTAACTGTTTATCATGTAAAACAACATTGTATTAGAGTTGAATCAATTGAATTCAAGTATATAAGGCTTACATCGGGATTCCATTGCATGAGACTCCATAAGATGTCGGACATCTCTGCCACTAAATAAGTGGGCAAATGAAAGAGCGTTGCGTTCACCACTGCGTCCATCAATCGCTGTCCAAACCTCTCCATCAATATCTTGTCGATCAGTTCTTTGGAATACTTGCCGTCAATCAACTCAATCACGAATTTGACGACAGAATTGTTGGCCTCCCTGTGGTCTAACTGTATGGACGCCAGAGTGAGGTTCAGGATATTGTCGAGCATATTATTGGTTAGGAAGCAATTACTGCACTTCTGGAGAGTTCTGTCAACAAATCAAGTAATCAATTGGTTGTCATATTGTATGCTATTAATTGGTATGCACTGCAAGCCGTCAGACATACCGAGTGCATAGTCTGAAGAAGTCATCGATGGTATCGGGATGAAGACGCAGTTGTGAGTCACACAACAGCTTGAATGTAGTCATCGAGAACTCCTGAAATGCATGAAAATGTATTATAGTATAGCACAGAGTATTATAGTGTTTGCATACATTAAGCATGTTAATGAGTCCCTGAGCAGTGGTCTTATCTTGCTCATTGGCAAACTCATCGACTAATATAGAACCCAAATATAGAAAAGACGAATGTTTTGGGAACTGTTGATAAAGAGGTACGATTTGATTGACGATAGGCTGGAGGAGCCACGCGGGCCGGAAGCAGCGGATCAAGAATCGTATGCATCGACAGCACCTCTCTATCAACTGAGGATTGGTAGCGGCGTTGGCTGTCAGTGCAATGCTAGCCAATGGCCACAACTGATCGGTAATTAAAGGAATCAAAAGCTGTGACTGAAGTGATTCCTGAGTTAACCGCAGTTTCCTAAAGATAGCGGCGATTCTATCGAAGTAGACGGCGCTGTGCGTGAAATTGCTTTTGTTGTTCACCAACTCCTGAAGTTTCTCCAAATGAGGTGTTAATAGTTGTGCCACGAGTTGGTCCTGATGTTCGCTTGTCGTCGATATAATGGCTGCACAGCATTGAAGCAGATTATTGGCCGCCTCTTCGTTCTTAATGAAGTCCACTCGACAGCAGATTTGGATTAGGATTGAGACTAAGTTGGCGTTTCCCACCAAATGCTGCGAAGCGCACGACTCTATTATGGTCTGAAGGGATTGGGCCGCACAGGCAGACAACTCCTCGTTCTTCTGAAAGTTTGCGATCATATTCAGCAGGAAATTCAGGATTGAATCCAAGAACACCGGATTGTATTTCAGCCAATCAGAGAGTTCGCCTAAAATGCTGCAAATGGTGGCATAGATTTGGATGTGTTGTGAATTGGGATTCACTGAAGAGTAGTTTAAGGCTAAACTAATAATATCTGCAACCAGTTGATTGTCTTCTTCAGCATTTCTCTCTCCTATAATACAGCTAATCATGAAGAGGTTCGCCTCAACCACTTCCCACGCATTCACAGTCTTTATTGTGTCTAATATATTGTTTCCTAATATATAGTTATTGACGCCAACGGTTGTAATCACTTCTCTGACTAAGTCTTTGATACGACACCTGAGGTCATACAAGTCAGACCTCGAGTCTATGAGGCCCTCGGAGTCGGTCTCTGGTTGACAGTGTTTGGTGAGGGCAGCCAACAGGCGATTGCAAACACCGTTGAAAGCTGTGGCCTTCCGTTTGAACACATATTCACTGAATCGGTACCAGAAGTGAAAAGTGATTTCCAAGATCTCGCAGTCGTAATGTCCGACACAATTGAGCAGAAGGTGCAGAAGCTTCAGATCCACTTCATTGATGATCAACGGGTCGACTATGGATTCGGCCATTTCTGTGAAGATTCGCGTATAGTTCTCCGTCTTTGTTGTGTCCTCTTTGGCCACTGAGTAGTGATACGCGGGCTCTAAGTCATAGACTTGGTTCAGGAGGTAATGAGTCATTTGCTGGTATTTCGTGTATTCCTCGCAAACAATGGCTGCACTACAGACAGTGTTGGCCGCGTAGTCGTGAACAGCGGTCGGACAGTCGGCATTGCGAAGGGACTCGAATACGGAGGACAGTATGGGTTCAATCAGATTGATGTCCGAGTTGTCCATAATGTGAAGCCATGCGCCCAAACACTCGTACACCTTAGAGATGGTCTTCTCCTCCTTCTGGCCACTACTCGGCCGCCAATTACTCTTCGCTTCGTTCAGTGAAGTATTCAAGAGGTGTATGACTTGAGGGGAGATTTGCTTCAAGTAATCGTTGAACGCCTGCCTTCTTCTGATGTCCACTTTAATTGTGTTACGACTGCCTTCGAGCTCTTCGGCCAAACAGATGAGTATTTCGACTAAAATGGAAGCGTTGGGCACCTGAGTGGCCAACTCCTCGATCGGATTCGTCCAATTGGGCACTAATAAGGCTGAAGACATGACAGGTTAGACACAGGGTATGGATGCATGGGTCGAGACAATGGTCAACACAGTGGTCAACACAGTGATCAACACAGTGGTCAACACAGTGGTCAACAAGTGATACCTAAGTAAGTGATGGAAAGGCAGAGCTGTTTCTGGACGACGGACTCGTCGATCACTTTCAAGTGCTTAACGATCGAGTCTTTGAGCGAAACGTACGAGTCTTCGGGCAGTTCGTGGAAATTGTTTTGGATTTTCGTCCGCAGAGTCTGTGCCGCGAAATAACACGAAGAGATGTCCGCGTTGTTCAGCAACAGCTGGTCGGCGATCTTCCAGCCGTAGATGGACTGCTGGATCAACTCCAACGACTTGGAGGACATCTCTTTGGACTCACCATTGGGTTCATTACAGTACAGGCTTTTGATGAGTGAGTAAACTGTCGACAGATCTGGCATTGAGTCCAGTCTTACATCCATTGCTATCTATGACTGTCTATGCGTTCATTAATTCAATTCAATTCAAACTAATCGACACTTTATTACTGTATAGCAGTTAATCGCCATTTATTCAGACCCAACGCTATTTCATGCNTTGAGTCCAGTCTTACATCCATTGCTATCTATGACTGTCTATGCGTTCATTAATTCAATTCAATTCAAACTAATCGACACTTTATTACTGTATAGCAGTTAATCGCCATTTATTCAGACCCAACGCTATTTCATGCAAATTCTTGTTCACATTCGCAAAGTCGTTTCAATGCAATCTTTCTACAAATATTTCTTATATATTCATTCTATTTAACAACCATTTAATTGTTGTCTCGTTTCCTATATTAAAAAGATCGTTATTTATACAGAAACTGATATCAATTTTGGTGTGTTTTTACACATGTAGTCTATTGCAGTTACAGTATATCCTTTGACAGCCACCGCTTTGAGTGCCGGTATATCATAGTAGGCCTCAAAGCCGAACAGATGACACCACTTATTGCACTTTCACTGTATTCATGCAAACACACAGATTCTGTGTACAGAATATTATTGAACATGGTCAAATACAAGCACACTCAAACTCATCATATCATAGACTAAAACTTTGCACAGTATTTATTATATAAAAATATGACCAGGTATATGATGATTATAGAAATGTTCATATGGTATTTGATGGCAGTGCACATGTATTTAGTGTGGACTACCACTCAATCAGTATGTTTTGCATTACAAATGTGTGGTCAATAAATAGTTTGCTGTTTGATCAGTGTTTCCAATTGATTGTCACCATATTTTCCACTATAAAAATGTGCAATAAATGTTAGCATGATACATTCTCTAGCAATTGGCTGGTTTAAATTGAGCAAATTATGATAATTGGATTTAGAGTTAAGTAAATAGGGAAACTATAACTAGTAATATAGTGATACTACAGTAGTATAATTCACTATAAATTGCATACTTATAAAAACATCTGCAATCTGTGCTATGGTTTAAAGAATTGTTGTTTAACATAAAATCTATACGACAGCTTTGTTGTGCATATATTAGTGTACGACCGTGTAGTGTATTAATTATGAGAGAATATCAAATATAATACTTAAATTAAGAGTTTGTAAGGATATGCTATACAATGGTGTGGAGAGTGTGTGTCTGTCATCCGTACGAATCCTTACAGTAATTGTTTGAAAATAAGACTCAATTGAGTTGACTTTCAAAGAGATGTATAATATTAT